>OMKP01023680.1:0-17254 GCA_900302375.1 Bathygadus melanobranchus
TGTGACAAGGACAGCAAACAAATGTAGAAAAAACGTAGGGAGAGTAGGAGCAATGAAATATCTGAGTTGTGAGTGTATAAATCACAGACTGTATCGTGGAAGGAGCTGAGGGCAGGACATATTTTTGTCATACAGTGTGAGGCCGTTGGACTACTCAAGTCAAAGTTTCAAGAACTTCATGAACTTAAGTCCCCAGAAAGGCGACATTGCTGGACATGACTGTATAGGACCTTGTGCTTGCTTGAAGACGTAAAAACCTTCTTGACTATGGGAAATGAATGAAACAAGTATTTGTACTTTCGAACAATTCGTGTAAAGGTGTAGGGCGCAGAGTCAAACACACACGCAAATATAGTCTCTAGTGTCTAATACAAACAAAACAAAACAAAAAAACTAAGAAAAAAGATAGTTTCCTTTCTTTGTGGAACAATTATCGTGAAAACATTTCTATATTGTTAGAAAATGATCATTAACAATTTTATCTTTGGCAGCTGTATAGTTTTTAAGTTAAGATGATGATGGTGCACTTTTTACTGTTCTTCTCACTTATGTGGTTATTGTTGTTATGAAGGTGATAAATGACGACTATAATATGATGACTTAGCAACTTATGAAAATTCCAACAACATGAAACTGCCTATTTATGCCGTTTTAGTAGACTAAGTCTTATCTCTTTTTTACACTTAATGCCCTTACTTGTTTTAGGTTCTTTTTTTGATCGGTGGTGTTTGTTTATGTTCTCTTACTTTTCTCTCTTTTGGTAAAAAGCATGCGCACAGTGCAAATAAAGAATATTCATAAAAATTAAAAAAAGAGAGAATAACTGTAATAAAAATGTCAACGTCCCCTATCAATTTAACTTTACGCGTTTATTTCCTGCACCTCTATTAGTGTTTTTGGAATGTGGCGATGCTGTAAATTGTCGAATGCCAATTAGGCCTACATGTTTTGGTTTACAGAAATAAGAAATCAAGTCATTAATAAAGATAGAAATGAAAAGATACATAAAGTAAAATATAAAGAAGGAAGGGAAGTTTCCTTTTTTTGTTTTGTTCTTAGCCTTGCAGTCACTACAGTCGAGTCTAATCTGTCAGCACGCCGACTGATAAAACCGTTCAGTTCAAGAGGCCTAACATTAAGTCCCGACTCGGAAATTGGCTCTTTAAATAACAGACGGCGAATCCGTAACACTTCTCATCAAAACATTGCCTTATTTATGATGTGTTCGTCCAGGCCATCACTTCAACAGTTGGAAAGTCGAGTCTTTTATCATCATGTTGCAGATGACGACGTAAGGTCAGTGTATTCGTGCCGTCAAATTGTTTCCATATGACTAATAGAAGAAATCTCCAAGTTATCGGGATTAGCCACACCACAAACGGACGCACAATCATCCTGTCTCTCACTTAGTGGAGAGAATGGCCTTTTTCTTCTCATAAACCTGCAGACTTCCAATAGATAAAATGCATGAACAATAACTTCAGAGGCATTGAACATATGTGGCGTTGGTGTGCGGTTAAATTTCCTCCTTCCATGAAGCTTGATCCGTGAAAAACTTCAAAGATTTAAGTCCAGACAGCTGGCGATGTCCAAGTAATAAATATTGCGCAAAATAGCACCTTGGTATATGTAGGTCCTACATATGATGACCAATGAATGGGAAAGTGCTTAAGCATGACTCGTTTTCTTTATGAAACACATTGCAATAACCCACGAAAATTGGTGACATTTTAAAGAATCTATAACAGTGTTTAATGCAAAACATAGGCAACCCACCATTATAATATGATCCCTTGCTGTACCAAGAAAAAGGGAACTTAAGGGTTGGCGATTTCATATGTGTAGTGCAAACACATGTCATCCTTTACTTGCGTATAAAAAAAATAAAGCTAAATGAAATCAGAATGATACGGTTCACTGACATATTGAGACACCAATGATATAACTACTCCAAAGACTGTATATCATATTACCACCTCCTAAACGTGCTATCAAAGGACAACCCTATAAAACCCTGTTTGCTCAAGACTCACAGACACCTTCTGGTATATATGCAAGACAAATTCTACACACAAAGATTTGAGTCTTCTATTTAACTCAGGGAAACATGAAGAAGAATAATGAGGATAGAGCATAGAGAAGAAAGAAAAAATACCTCCACGGTAGTTTTCTTTGAGTGGATGTGTAATCAGTCAAGTACAGAGACACGTCGAAACAGCCTTACATTATTCATGGCCTTAAGGTGTGCCTGGTGTACCTTACCATACACTCAGAGGTGACATTGAAGTATAATCAGGCTGGTCGTCTACGCAAAAGCCTTAAAAAAAGCATACCCTGCCGTCGTTCTACTAGTCGATCGAGCTGTTTCACTGGACACTGTCACACCTATGTGACACATGGCACGTTTTTAACAAATCTGATTAGTCAGCCTAAATCATTAAAAGATAACGAAAACATTTTACCTGGTGGATAAGTAAGCATAGATTGGTATAATTAGTCAGTAGGCATATGGCATAGTTAAACAATGGATCTAACATTATCATACAACCAATATTAGCAACTAACTTAATACAACCAAGATCACATTCCTTATAATGTTGAATCACTGTGAGCAACAACGGGGGAAATGCTTTAATAGGCTTTGAACTTAGCATGACAAGACCTATATGTTCAACTTTTCCTGTAATCGGCCAGCAAAAGTAGCCCTGCCATTGGCCACCCTATAGCCGGGTCAGTAAAGCGAAAACTAAGGCCAAAACAAAAGTGTCTTTCTTGAGTTCCCATACCCCCGCTAGCATGTTCCGTTCTGCTGTATCCTATGTGACTAATGCTGCCCGGGGAATTGCTCTCTCCTACTCCCTGTCTATATATAGGCTATCTGTACATCTGTCAGTTGGATACATTTTTCATTTATTCATAATGTTCAGTTAAGTACTAGATCGTTCATCGTTTATCGTTGATTTTGGTTACTTTCCAACAACCAAAATAAACGCAGGCTACAATTAGGCTAGAACGTTTTCCATAAGGCTATTTGTGTAACTCCAGATTAGTTGGTATTTGGAGGTTTTGAATGAATATTTGGAGGTTACCAAAACAATGTATGTTATGGACGCACACAATTCTACGTATTTGCTATGCCGTAAATTGGCTGACTGGACCGACCTTGGTCGTTTTACGGACTGTCTTGGTCTACTTTGCTCATTCGCGCATTCATGCGGCCACTCGGTGCTCTGTATTGCACATTTCCCCTCGGGCCCTAGCCATTCGCAAAGCAAATCGGCCATTGGACATCTTGACATCACATGGAACTCCGTCACGTGGCTCCTGAGGAAAGACAGCAAGGGGAGGGGGACGGAATGGGTGAGTTTTTGTGGAAATGTAGACAGTAATACCCAGCCAATAATTCACACTACCTCGTAAAAAGTCGACATTTAACCACCCCGGGCCTACAAATCATCGGCGCGAAATTATGAGTTCGCTGTACTACGCCAACGCGTTGTTTTCCAAATACCAACAAGCCGCGGCAAGTTGCTCCGTGGTGTTCCCAAACGCACTGAGCGGCGGCACCTTTCCAGACTCTTGTCCAACTTCTTCGTGCACCCTCGCTTCAAACTCCACTCGAAGTGGCTACCATCATGTCACCAATGGAGGAAACAGCAGAGAGTTCCCTCCTTGCTCGTCGTCATTAGTTTCATATTCTAGACTGCACGGAAGCAACGGGAACAGCATACCATCAATTCTTTCTCCCAGTCCAGAAATGTATTCAAATGGAGCCGAGGCTGTGTCTTACCGGCAGGGTGCCGGTTCGCTGAGCTCACTTCACGGATCGCTGTTTGACCGGCACTCCGACAGTCAACATCTGGGCTCCAGAATCGCAACTCACTCAGACTCGGGCTTCGGAAAGCAAACATCCTCCGAAGACTACCATTCGCTTTCCGAAGACAGTCTACGCATTTACCCCTGGATGCGAAGCTCAGGTAAGGGGAGTAGCCTAAACGAGATGGCTAAATAGGCCTACTCCTCGTGTGGATTCGGAAATATTTCAACTTGGAATGTAAAGAAGTGACGAAAATAGAATGTTACAGAAGGTGTGGTAAACGTGGAGGAAAGATTGGATAGGCTAGGAGAGGTGCGCGTTAGCTCAACCCGATAATTACATTAAGCGGTCTTTAAACTGTTGGCCCCGTTGCGGAGCGGCCGAGGCCGGTAGCTGAAGCATGCCAGTCTGTTTTTACGACCACTCCCTCCTCTCCCTCTCGGTGTCCGTTATCTCTCCCTTCTTCTCTCGCTCCCTCTGCCGTCCAGCAGATCTTTTATGACTCTCAACCTCTATAAAGTCATAGAATTTAGGACTTGGTGAATATTCATTAGGCGGCATTGTATTTTGGAAGACAGAAAAGAAAATTGTTGGATAACTGTTCGTGCAGTTAATGTTTTGTATAGGCCTACCAATCCGAATTTCAAATCTCACATTGCTTGGTTGAAAATAATAAACGGGGGGCATAAGCTATGCCTACTTTTAAAAATCCGTGTAGTGACATAATTTTGGTGAATTCGATTTTACTTGTGAACCCTTTGTATGTACTATCCAGTTAATGGCCTATTGTATTATTGCACTGTCAGAGCGATCCCTGAGCACTATAAATTACTAGATAGGTTTGATGTCTGTGAGCTTTGAATGCCTGCATTTCCCCTCTGATTGTAAAAGCGTCTTTGTGTCGCTGGTAACAGTCTGAACATTGAGGGCTGCGTTGCGATATGGCCCAATTGGAGCAGCGCCCCAGACCACAACAAACCAACACCACCAACTACAACAACAAAAGTAATGGCCTCTAAGGCTTAATATAGAGTCAGATTGTATTGTAAATGCGTGTGTGTGTTTACGTGTGTGTATGTGTGTGTCTTTCTACGTGTGAGTGTGTTTGTATAGCCTGTGTATGTGTACGCATGCGTATTATAGAGAAAAATAATCGTAATATGTTCAATAATTCCCAAACTCTCACCACGCACTCAATAATCTGCCCATCCAGTGTATCCAGTCAGTGAACCCTGCATCGTGAACCCTGCATCATGGGCTACCGGTTTCTGAGCCATCCAATCCTCTATCATTCTTACAGGCCTGTGAAACGCAGGGGCCTGTGTGTGTTTGTGTGTGTGTGTGTGTGTGTGTGTGCATGCGTGTGTGTGTATTTCAGGCCTGTGGCTCCACAGACGTCTGTGGGAGTAGGTGGGCGCGCTGGTGCGTACGTGTGTCTGCGCGTATGTGGTTTCTCCTTTTCTAAACCTTTGTGAAAGAAAATGGTGGACAAATAAAATAATTGACTATCCCCGGATATATTTGCCGTTATTTCTTTGAACGGCACAATAATTAATGGGTAGGCCTATAATAAGGTAAATACATTCTCAATCAGAAAATGGATAGTGATTAACTTAGGTTATTGACTTTAAACGTGAATGTACAAACATATATTAACAGGCACGGGCAAAATAAATGATTACACATGTCGCAATGATTTATATGTTATTCTTCCTTTTCCTCGCTTGTCTGCATGCTAGAGTCGTGCGTAATATGTGAGGTACGCTCGCGCACCGCGGACACTGCTCCTCGCGACCGCCACCATAATGAATTTACTGATTTTAATTTAGATCAAATTCCAGGCCGGGCGTTCGATAGGAATTGAAGGAACGTCTAGAATTCACAGGGGTGATTTCAGTCCAGAGTATAGCCGTTAATCTTTGATCGGCGGCAGAAATACACTCATCTCGCCCCTACGCCAAATAAATAATCACTTGTCGAAAAATAATGTAGATTTTCCTCAACCCACACGTACATATATGCTCTAGTTACGGCTATCTTTCTTTCTACAGAAATTGTATACCCGTGTGCGAGGTAGGTACACATCGTGGAGTGGAGGGGAAAGCACAATGAAGTTCCTTGTTTTGGTCGGACTGTTCATGCGCAGAAAAAGAATTCCTGCAAACCCCGAGCTATTCCAGTGGCTTCGAACAAATCATCGTCGACAGCGCGAGTGCAGAAAAACACCAACATAGATGAATAAGGATTGTATTTTAATCGTCCTCTCTTTCTGCTTCTGCGTTCACTCTTTTGTTCTCAGTCCCCTTCTACACTGAAAAAAGTGATACGTCGCACCGCAGCCAGGAGGAAATGACAATCACATACACACACACACGCGCGCGCATGCACACACTCGCACGCACTCACACAAGCAGACAAGCGCGTGCTGGCACAGGTCAGGCTTGCAAACACTCACTCACTCATTCACACATTATGCCTACTGCTTTTAATAAAAATGTAATGTGCGCGCAAACACACACCCACGCGCACTCACAGGATACACCCACTCGCGCGCCACACACCCACTCACATACGATCACAATCACACCAACCAAGAAAATAGAACATTCCATCTGCCTCGAGATCCCTGAACGGAAATAGTTTCAGACGGCAGTTCAGTCAGGAAAGTATATAGGCTAGTTTAGAAAGAACACACAGTGATCTTGCAAGAAAGAAAGAAAGAAAATGCAACGTGAATATTCGTCTGGTGGGGTGGAGAGGATGGGATATCCATTTCATCTATCTTTATTATCTAGGAATGCAGTATTAGTTCATAGTTATGAATTATAGATTAGATTAGAATGAGAATACTCGCATAAGTTAGTCATGTATTCTCTAATTTAAGTCTATCAAACCAAAATGTGACTTTTATGCTATGTGTAGCATAGCAATACAGTCTGGATTTGAAACAATTAAAACACGTGGTTGTATCCACTTCCATTCTGTAGCCCATTGTCTGTGTAAACAAATACAGCAGCTGAGCAGCGTCCTTGACCCCCGCCCCCACACACACACACATGAAACACATATTGATCTAAGTATCACGCCAATTTATTGAATAATACAATAACATGATTTCATAATTTATTCCATCCAGATATGTAATCACCAGTAAAAGGCGCATGCTAGCACGCACGCACACACACACACACACACACACACAGACAGACAGACAGACAGACAGACAGACAGACAGACAGACAGACAGACAGACAGACAGACAGCAGCGTAGTAGATTTCTACATTTCTTCTAATTTTTCTTATTCTCGTTCCAGTTGTTGGCTGTTGCTAGTACTGGTCCTCCTCGAATTGCTATTTCCTGTCGGAAATAAGAAAGAAAGCAGAAAGAAAACGACAATGTGGATACTGTTTGTGATAAATAAAACGACAAAAAACTATTTGGACATTATAATGGGTGTTTAACTCTGATTTGAATTTGTATTTTTTTGTATTTAGGACTAATGTAACTTAATATGAACGTGTTTTTTTAAATAGGCCTACAGCAACAAAGATCTCAGGTACGCTAAAGTATAGGCTATAAGTCTAATCTAATTAACTATTTTATTGTATAATACAACTGAAAGAATTAAAAAATCAATCCAATTACAGGAAACCAATTGGGTCGGTGATGTTTTATTTTCATTGTATTCCGAAATCGTGTTCTCTGCCCCTACATAATACTGAACTTTTAAAATACTCAATACCAACACACACACACACACACACACGCACACAAATATCATCTTCTGGCCTTCCAACACTGTACACACATGAGATGAGCCAATGTCACTGTATCGCAACGGTTTTGCCTGAATGGCACACCAAGCCAAGGGCAAATGGCTGAGCAGAATATAGTGCTACTGGCTGGTGTTAGAAGGCTATTAACAGCGTTTACTGGACCTCTGTGTTGTGAGGTGGTAAATACACCACAAACGTTCATGAGCCTCAACTTTCGACGCCACAGGTAGAAGCTGCGATCATGACATAAATCTACAGCAACACACGGTGCAAAATAATGTAATATTTGATGGAAATACATGATTAGATTTTTAACCGTAATACTTTTTTCCCCAAACGTGTCTATTCTCTCCCTCTTCCCCATACCATGGGTCTGTACAGACATATTTGTTAGGCCTAGTATTGTATTCTTGTTTGACTCCTCATTTTGTATCCTGTCCGCGTGAAAACGTGTGTTTTTACATTGCTGTGACAGGTGCGGATAGACGGCGGGGACGGCAGACGTACACCCGCTACCAGACGCTCGAGCTGGAGAAAGAGTTCCACTTCAACCGCTATCTCACAAGGCGGCGGAGGATAGAGATCGCCCATGCGCTTTGCCTCACGGAGAGGCAGATCAAAATTTGGTTTCAGAATCGGAGGATGAAGTGGAAAAAAGAAAACAAGACGAGCGGAGCGAGTTCACCTATAACGGTTGAGCTGTCAGTCGGTGAAGAGGGAGAAGAGGAATAGAGCTTCGGTGGAACTAACGAATTAAGAACTTCATGTTTATATTGAATATATGAACAACTAGCCTTAGAAGGCCCAGCACTTACAAATGTCACATTTCTAAATGTTATTGTTGTTATTTAGTCATATTATTCATTCTCTGGCAGTGCTCACATAACCGTTCATAGTCAGTCACAACCGTACTAAAGTCCACAAAAAGGAACTGCTGGAGACAAAATATCTTGACAATTGTTCATGTAAATATGTAGGCCCATGTTAACATTCAACATATTGGTTACTTTGAGTCGCCTTATTTGATTGTGGACCATGCACGTTCAAAATTAACACGATGCCCATGCATTGATTGCTAGAGAGTTTCAGAAAGGCGTTACGTTTGTTGTGAAGTAATGAAATATAACAATAAATATGACTTATTTTCTTTAGTTTTTTTTATATTGAACACGTTTTTACACTGGGAAATGAAACAGTAGACTGCCTATGATTTGTATTTGTTTTATTTTGATAAAGGTGCTGTTGGTTCAGGAAGAACGAAAACCACAACTTGGTCAACTGTATACGCTAAAAAACACACACTAACTACATTTAGTTTGGTGGCAAAAAATAAATAGCAATACGTTATGCATGCCTACTATTTGTTTAGGCTTTTTTCAGTTAAAGGGATGAGCCTAAGTATCCGACGGTCGTTGGCCTATGTCTAGCATAGCACTGTAGCACGTTGCTATTTGATATTACAGGTTCAATTGTTGTGTTGTTCTTTTTGTAGAAAAAGTAGTCTAATTGAAATAAAAGATTGTCCAAGGATTATTTGTGTAGTTTCTTTAGTAGTCTTTTTTATAGCAACCCATAAGAGCATATTGACTTCGTTGATGTCTTAATTACAAACATTGATTAAAAACAATGTTTGCTTTCGTTTTCATTCAGGCTAATTTGAGTTCTTGTTGTAGTCTGCTAAAAGGTTGCAATAATAGGCCATGTTCATGAAGTAAATTATACATGAAGAAGGCCTAGACTGCAAAAGTATATACAGGAAAAATATGTCGGCTATATGAAACCATTAGGCATATCAATACACATGTGCAATTAGTTTAGATAACTTCCAGGCTTTACTGAGAGAAAAAAAAAAACGCAAGTTAAGCAAATGTTAACATTTAGATGAATGATAGATGAATTACAAAAATCATAGTAGTTGAAATGTTTTTCGTAGTTTATCTACCGATTAAACCTATGTGATCATTGATACAACCCTGGTAAGCACGTTTGATGTAAAAAAAAATACATTTCACTAGTATAGATTATATATAAGTCTACTAAGTCATGTTTTTCTTTGCATTAGGATGTTACATTCGTACATTATTCCTAAGTCAGGCCTCTATTCACGTTCGACATCATTTACATCATAGGTTGGACTCAGAGATCACACCAATTCACTGGCCAACTTACGTGCACATTTGACCACAGCACACACGTTAAACTACAATGATTTAACATTTACCTTCACGTATAAACTCATTCCTTCGAACATGGGCCTACATGATCTACAAAGCAACTGCGTCCACTTCTCCGCGGATTCATCTCATGTCACCCTCTGTGTCGCAGTGTGTGAGAATAACAATCCTGAACCGACTCCTGTGAACGAATAGCGCAGTGCTATATTCAGGGTCTGTGGGAGCCTGGTCTAACGCCTTTTATTGCATGTATGAAAAGGCCGGAAACTGCCATAAAAGCACAACCCCAAAAAGAGACCAAACAGATCGGCGAAACAGACGGTTTGAAGACCATCTATCCGCGAGCCTGCGTTTTAGTGTGACAATGCAGGCTAGCTGCTGTTGTTCTCTCTCTCTTTTCTTTTCTCCATTAATTGCTAACATGCTACACAGAGGAAACACCACATCCGAGGGACACAGCCTGTAGTGCAGGAATTCGACCCAACAACCAGCAATCCAATTTCAAACGGAAATACAGGTCTAGTCCTATTTATTGTAGGCTAATAGGCCTATGGGTTGCTGTAAGAATAAAACTGAGATGTCGCGCATCTCAGTTTTTAGGGGCTTATTGTTTGTTGACAGAAGAAACTGGAAACTTGAAAGTTGAAAGTCATTATTTTAGTTTAGGCTCAATGTAGACAATACACATACTATTGTTTGCGTCACACACATGTATCCATTATGTGATCTAGTTCATCATTAGGGCTACCAGCATCACACCTGACGCTATTTAGGCCTACATTAACAAAGCGGGAAAGGACTAAAGTAATCCGATTTGTTTAAATATAACATATAAACCTATAATCTCCAGATTACGTCTTAGATAGGGCATCTACACACGTTTGCAAAGGTTTAGTCTGACCTTACTTGCAGGTGTGACTCAACTATTCTTCTGCACCATCCCCGGCATCTTTAAAATAGGCCTATTGGTCTGTGGGCAAGCGACGCATTGCCGCATTGCGAAAATATATGACGCTCAATTCATCTATTGCGGATCGGCGACTATGGACAGATATAGTATTGGTATAGTAGCCCTTTAGTTGGAGATCTACCTCAAATCCGATTTGTTACATTTTTTATTTTTTTTATTTTGTATTGTTACACATGTATTTCAGCCATGTAACTAAGCTGGGGGCCTCCCTTGCTACTTTACGGTACTCCGTTGAAACCCATATTAACGCTGTTCAGTAAAATGGGAAGGGAACGAATTCAATAATTAGGCTTTAATTACAAATGATCATTCAATGCTCACTGAAATCTATATTTCAGTATTTCCGTATTTTGTCAGTGTGAATTCATTATGATGCACACAGATTTGTCGTGAAATGTACGTCTTAACCTTTGTTTGGAAATGTAGCATTGCTGATTGCTCAAAGGCTCTTGCACTAACACCATATCGCTATTAAATTAGTCTGTACATCAATAGACATTTATGAACAATGTGTAACTTTTCAACAAGCATATGCCTACATAATCAAGTTCATGAGCATAGCCTATTTAACAAGTATTCTTAGACAAATAAAACAAATAATTTAGGCTACATGAAGAAGGAACGTCGTCTATCGAAATAGGCATGTGTCTTATCTAAAAGGTTTCAAATAAGAATCTACGTTTGGAGGCCGGTGGGTCGATTAATTATCCTTGCCCATTGCCTGCAATGAAACATAAACACTTATGCAGAAACGCGCACCTAATACTTTACCTTCTAGCAAAAATCATCTAGCTATATAATCCCACAAAGAAAATGGTTCTCACTCAGGAGATCTGTGTTTTTGTCTGCTTGTTTTCTCTTTAAAGAAAAAGAAAATGGCGACTCAGAGAGAGGGGAGAGCAAGACCTTGCTTTTAAAAGCACTACACGAAGAAATGCAATAAATTCCTTGTTGTTTTATGAAAATTTACAACTTTGTGATAGAACTTTATGAGTGGCCGTGTGCCGGGATTGGCCAACGGGCTGGTCATGTGGATAGGCTTAACGTGAACATGAACTTTTTATGATTTCCCAAGTGACTATATTGCTGCATTCCTTTTGGCCCAGCCACCGTTTCTCCCTGCAGTGGTTTAGCTTATACGCTATTGCCTAAAGCCCTTTTTTATATTGAAATAATTCATAGGAATCATGATGTTTAGAAGAATAGGAGGGCTGCGCATAGAGCGGAGCGAAGAGAAAGGCGAGGTGAGTGAGGGGGGAAAGCTCGTGTCTTATCCGTGGAGCGATGTAGCCCCCCTTCTGTTTACTGGGACATGCCTCCTCCTCGACGGCTATGGCTCCGATCTCCATCTCGTGCTGCCTATGCTAATGTGGCGGACCGTGATTGGGGTAGTGCCGCAGCGATGTGAAGCGAGCGACTGGGCGAGACTAAAACGCTCAAGAGAAGCTCCGGTTATCCCGGGAGTCTCGTAGTAATGTATTATTAAAAGAATAAATTGACTCCGTTTCCGCGGGGGAATAGCGAAGATGAAGATGACGGTGAAGAAGATGATGGGGGTTTAATGACGAAAACATTTCCGCGCCAACCACTACACTGTGTACTACGCTTTTGGCTTTTTGATGTCTTCACTCGATGTGTGTTTGGCCGAGCGGATGGCTTGGCGTACAGACAGAGACGGCAGGGATGCCCTTAACCAGTCATTACCGCGAGCTGCAGGTGTGTGTAGGGCCCACGGCGCAGCTGTCCATCGGGCTCGTGACGGATTATCAACAGAGGTAAGTCCCACGTTCCTCTTTGATAAGTAGCACGCGCTGTGTGTTCTCAGCAGACGTAAACAGATTACGCATATTTATACATTTTAATTGGACTAAACAAAGTTACCACTAACCGTCACTTAAAAAACGCATTCGTTCAGCGATATGGGTAAAATATCATGAATTCGCTAAATGATGAAGTTAAACGTATTGGAAATAGCCTACGTCTTGCCTTGTTGAAAATCGGCATTGTCTTGTTGCTATGTGATGATGAATGATGAATTAACTGGATTCGAATGAGTTAATGAATGAGAATTAGAAACGGACGGCAAATTTATCAGAATCTCATGTTGCCATTGCAGTCCAGTTGCTCAACGCCGTTAACTGGGGAAACGTCACAAAGCCGAGCACGAGGGTGAGGCGAACGTTGATGGATAGTTGACGTTACCAATAAGGATATCTTTTCACATTTTTTCGCAACACAAAACACAAGACCGCTTGAGCCACTTCATGAAGATGAAAGCTCTTTATTCAAGAAAAAAAAGGATCCAAATCAATCACCTTGAATGTTTTAACAAGAGAGATAGAGACACCACAAGAGAGACGCAGTGCTTACACAGACCGATGACTCCACAGTATCGTTTATTATAATATTGTTCAGTGGGTATGTGACTTGGACTTCCATATCCTGTTCGTTAAATTGCCCGTCTTTCTCGGTCCTCGTTGTTCCGATGTGTGGCTTTGCTAGAGAGTCTTGGCCTAGTTTTTATATTTGTGTATTTTTTCCACTTCCAGTGCATGGTAGAACTTCCAGGTTACCACAGTCTGTGAGTGTGCGTGGCCTCCCCCTGCGTGCGTCTGCGTGGCGTGTGTGCGTGTGTGCGTGTGTGTGTGCGTGTGTGTGTGTGTGTGTGTGTGTGTGTGTGTGTGTGTTTGGAGACGGGCTGGGAGGAGGTGCTAGAGAGAAATGTTTTTTCTGTGTCTGTGCTATCCTGCTTCTACACAGCCTACTTTTATGGCTTTATTTCCCTTCTCATTTCCTCCCTCCGGCGGGAGGTCTGCTGTTTTTACGGCCGCCGAGGAGGGCAGACGGTCCGGGCCACCGCCTCCCATCTATCCCCTTATGGCGTATTTTTAATCATAGTATCACAGGCATTGATCGATTCATAGAAACACAGACAAACAAAAAAAATGGAAACTTTCGATATTATATTTTGTACATTGATATTATGTTTTGAATGATAGGCCTTTTCATCATTTTCTGTAGGCCTATTGTTATTATTATTATTATTCGTAGTTAGTAGTAGTGGGCTAGTAGTAGCAGTATTACCACTAATACTGATCAAATCATCTGAACATAACATTTGGCCAATTGTTACTATGTTAATATAGGCTTAATTGTTGGTCATACTGTCTTTTACATGACTCGTCTAATCCAATATATCTAAATTAACAAATCTAGGCGACCAGAACAGGGTTATTTGATACAGATATATAGGCCTATTTCCTTATTTTTCTGTATATTTTTTGTGTAATTTTGTTTTAAATTAGTTTCTCTTTTTAGATATTTTACAACTGTCCCGCTTTCTGCTGTGGCACCCGAATTTCCCATCTTGGATCAAATCGTATCCTATCTTATATCCATACATGCAGACGAGTGAGGTGTTATTATTTTAAAGATGTCAAAATAGGAAATTCTTTATTCAAATTAACAAACACAGCACTATAAACAACACATACAACACAATATTGCCGTCACTAAAACGGATGATCACAGACGTATCCGCTGTAACATGAGGCTATGAGGGGTGTGTGTGTGTGTGTGTGTGTGTGTGTGTATGGTTGTGTATATGCATGTATGAATATATGTACTGTATAATACGCATTTGCCTATATCCTAAGTATGAAGCAGTTAGCAGGTTTTCAGAAAACACTCTGCTGCCATCTAGCGTCGTGTTGATAACAGCACCAAACAAACACCGCACCACTCATGCATTTCTGCTTTCCAAAGAAATTATTCGTGCAATGAACATATTGCTTGCTTGTTACGGATTGCGCATTGTGCTCGCGCGTTACGATAATAGCAACTTGGTCTACCCTTGACATATCTATACTCTACAAACAAACACGGTATTCATACCCATAGATGTTCGCCACAAAGCCTTGAGAGACACACAAGCTTCCCTGGTGTTGATGTGTAGATGAGCTCTGGTCACCGTCCAAAGGCGCGCATGTGGACTGTTTGCGTGTGTATGTACATAGCTGTCCCCCTATACATATGCGGGTGTTTTAGCTGTTGACATAATGATGAGAGCACGGCTTCCTTTGGTGGTTTAATGGGCGTGTTTCTTGCTCTTCGGTGGTCTTTATGCACGGCCTCGTGTGTTCGAGCGGAACAGGAAAAGGGCTTCCATGTTTCAATGGACACCCAAAAAAGGGACATTGACTAGTTGTGACTAAAGTGTCAGATTTATTTTGTATAACATTCCATGTTTACAAGATGAACGTTATTATCTCATGTCGGATTTGCATGGAATTCAACAACTTAACAGTTAGTTTCGGTAGCACTTATACGGCATATGTGATTAGGCGCGTGTGTGTGTGTGTGTGTGTACACGTGTGTGTGCGTGTCGTAGTGGGGTGTACCAGGGGCTGGTGGCAGTGAAACGTAAAAGAATGCGGGGGGCCGTAAATTCAGTTTTTCTTCTGCTCCTGCACGGGCAGCCGTTGTTTCTTTGAAGCGCAGACCTAAGCCGAGAGAGAGAGAGGAGAGAGAGATTTGTGGCATGCAGAAGAAAAAAAGAAGAGACAGGGAGACAGAGATAGAAGGCAAAGCCTGGAGGCTCCGTTGAATGTCCTACCCTCCCACCCCCACCCCACACACACACACACAAACACAGACACACACCTTATTCTTTCTCTCCTTGTTTAACCGTCAATGAAAAAAAACAGCATTTCTGTGACTGTCCATCTGCACTCACCCGTTTCTCTCTCACTTTTTCTCTCATTCAATCCTTCTTTCAAGAACAACCCGTGACTGTACGGTCAGCTGACACTGTGGCGAATGAAGCGTGGAGGGAGCCGCGCTCCGCCTTATCTGACGCTCGTTCCACCTTCATGCTCTCCTTTCTTTTTTCATTTAGGTAATTTTCTTTTTTTCCTATTCTCTCTTTCTTTCAGTCTTTTTTTGCTCACGAATACACACACGCGCGCGCGCACACACACACACACACAGGCTTTAGCGCCTTTTGGTTTGTGTGTGCGCGTATGTGTGTTTATGTGTCAATTCTATAGGCCTATATTGTATCAGTTGTGCATCTATATCTGCATAATTTATGCTGTACGCTTTTTTATTATTAATGTAGACTCTTTTTGCGGACGAGGCGCACACGTTGGCCTAGTCATATTTGGGAGTTTGCTTGGCCAGCCTAAACTACTCAGTCTCCAATTATGTATGTTATTAAATACATTAAACACCTTTGAATAACATACCGTGAACGGATTTAACTATGTCCTGTATTACAACAGACCCAATTGCATAAAGCTCATATAACCTTTTATTAGCAAAACATAACAAGTTTCAATAAAATGTAAGCCTATGTATGTATATTTTGTTATAGGCCTATTTGGTGTCTAATGTGCAAGTTACATGAACAACATTTTTGAGCTGCCCTGTTCATTCAGGGGAAATCATTCCCAGAATGCAAGCAGCCAAAATGTCTGCTTTTCAGATTTTTAGATTAAAACAAATCCTTCGTCATTAATGTTTAACGCACCTGCCAGCACAGCGTTTTGAATCCAGCACTAGCGGTTACCATTAACATTCCGGTGACTTCACAATACAGTCCCAGAAACCTATGAAGGACGGTCGCTTGATGTATAAATAATACACAGAGTCAGCCTCGTAAGGAATTTTTTTAAGTTTCTAATTAACTCAGAGAAAGACTAGTGAACCATTTGGTTGCGCGCACTCAGGGAAACACAAAAGCTGTCTTAATACGCGGAGAAAGTTTTGGAATAAACACACCGTTCAGCTCAGTGTTGCAATAACATATACCGAAATTATTAGATTTTACACAGCATGCTGTAAAAATAAGTCTCTTAATTCAGTTAAATCGGTGTTACACAGTGCCCGGCTTTGACCTGTACCCTTCCTCTTAAGTAAAACAACCGATTATTTGCCGTCTTATTCGATATTTACTGTGTACAGATATATAGACTACTCAAAATCGAAATTATTGTTGTTGCTTTTTTATTATTATTATTTTTTTACATTTATTTCCAATTAGCATTTTTGTGCTCGAAATATGCTATTGATCCCTACAATTAGCCTATACTCTTCTTTAAATATTGAATTGAAGTTGTAAGTAACTTTCATCATTTTTAGATGTTTTTATATTGTCTTCCTTTTTTAAATAGGACTAAACGTTTTCGCTGCGGAATAAAACCCAAGAATACGACTAATAGTTCTTGTAATTTTTCTAATTTTCGTTTTTTTTGTATAGTAAATGGGCCCACGTTTAAATTAAAATGAACTATAGCAAAACTTGTATGTACGTATGTGTGTCTGTGTGTCTGTGTTTGTGTGTGTGTGTGTGTGTGTGTGTGTGTGTGTGTGTGTGTGTGTGTGTGTGTGTGTGTGTGTGTGTGTGTATGTGTGTGTGTGTGTGTGTGTGTGTGTGTGTGTGTGTGGAGGGGGAGTGCGTCACATTTGCACATTTGTTCAACTGGCTTGCAATGGCCTGTTTTTCAACTCTGACCA
>OMKP01023681.1:0-17776 GCA_900302375.1 Bathygadus melanobranchus
GTCGTCTCGGTTACCGTGACACATCCGTATCATCTGTGGATACAGATGATACAGATATATCTGTCAAAATAATCCCAATATGACTTTTGTTTTACTATATCATTCAGCCCTAGTGTCCAACCTGTTTGTTCTCCTCCATGCCTGCCAGACGTTGATGCTGGTGAGCAGCACCACACGGCCGCTGCTGGGCTGCATCTGGAACTTCAATTCAGGGCAGAGCGGCCTGCTGTACGCCACCACCTCCATGGTGATCCACGAAACCCTGCCCATTCTCCTGATGGCCATCACCAACGTAGGCTCCCTGTACACTCTGTATGCCCACAGCAGGGTGCGCAGTCTGGTCAAAGATGTGCACGTGATAAAGAAGGTTCCGGCAGAACGACGGGCAGCCAAGGTGAGGTGGGGCAACTGTGAGTGTTTGGGGTTGGCAGTTTATACGCTAATAATCCAATTAATGCTGCCGTAATTAAACAGATCTGTCCTGATTACTGTTACTGACGATAAGTGTAGTGCAAAGTGGATGGCTTGATGAATCGAACGTAGATTGAATTCATAAATTAACTCTTAACTAATAATTGCGTTAACTAGCTAACTAAGATTATTAAACTATCAGTGCAAATCTGCACCACTTCCTAATTGGCTCCCTGTTGTCCCCTAGGTGATTCTGGCACTCATAATGCTCTTCATTGCATCCTGGGGAACCAGCATTATTTCTGTCAACTATTTCAATTATAACCGCGGTGGGTCGGCAGAGTACCTCCTGGTTATCGCACGCTTTGCCAACATTATCTTCATTGCCGCGTCACCCATTATTCTGACTATTGGTCACCGCGGCTTGCGTTCTTTTGTCAAGTCTTTTCTTACCACCTGACCGCAGAGCCGACAGCCTCTTCATACAGCTCTGCTTCAAAGATAGTCTCACATCTGTTTTTAAATATTTGGGTGAGTTTTAGTGCATTTTTTTCAAGGCTAAAGGCATCCAGGATGTTGTTTCCGTGACATTTGTTTTGCCATCTTTTGTGTATGATAATGGTCCAATATAATGAATGAAATTGATATTAAACATATTACATACAACAAACCGTCGGTGGTTTTCTGAACATGTTCTATACATGTATTTTTTCTCGTTGTTGTGTGTGCGTCATGCTGTGTTGTCATGGACGCTAGCAGTGTCGTCCTTGACGTAGTGTACTGGATGGCTTGAAACAGACAGAACACATGTTGGTAGTCGTTGAAAGCTCTGTCTGTCTCTGACCTAATGCTCTAAAAGAGAAGCATAAACTCAAAGGTTCTGTGTAAACGTGACCAATTTAATATTATCTACTGTTTCTAATTTGTATTGTAACTTAAAAATCAAGTAATTATGACAAGTTGATGAAAAGTAGCCTAGATTAGATACTATAGTCACTATTCATCTAGACCAAGGACAATTCAAGTAATGTCAATTGAAAGACGCAAGAAGATAGAATGCAGTTCTAACTACGACAGATTTGAGGTGATTGTCAATGTATTTTGTAAGGCATCATTTAAAATAAAAAAATAAATGAGCTCTACAGGCTTCTTTTATTGACAATACACATGTCATTTTCCATTGAAACTTAAACCAAATCTAAGGGATAACCAATACAGTGTCCTGCCTAAGACTTTAGGATGAAGATAAATACATTGGACGTGTCACGTTTAGAATGACACATGGTGATGGAATCATTTTCAAGTTTCCTCTGTTGTCTCTCTGAATGTGCACTGAGGATTACAGAAGCCAAATCTTTTACCTCTCGTTGCCTCCGCCCTAATCTACAACATAATTTGCTCAATAGACAGTTTTTTCATTTTTTACATTTCTGTACAAATTTTGCGTAATACTTTTTTGCTGTTTTGATGCAACAAACTTTTTTGTTTTTCAAGATGCGACAAACTGCTTTTTCCATGATTTATGTTTCATTTTCATTCATTTTTTACTCATAGCTTTATCAGTAGTCTTACTCGCTTCTTTCTGCACGACGAAGATGGGTTTTCCCTTTTCCTTCTTCTGCGAATTGTCTGTGGCGCTGCTCTCCTCTTCCGTGTCCTGTTTGTGACACCTGAAAAGATTCGAGCAGCCCACAACTTTAGCCACAATCCTTCTCCTCAGCTTGCCGTGTCCCAGGGCCAAGACCAGGGGGCTGAACCCCACGAACAGAGACGCAGAGAAGTGAGCCACCGTCAGCAGGCTCTCAGCGTGGTGTCCCCTGTCGTGGTTGTAGTACGTCACCGCGGTGGCCTGCAGCACCCAGCACACCACAAACAGGGATGCCAGGGATATGATGACGTGTCCAGCCTTGCGCTCGCTGGCCACTTGTCTGTCCAGGTCGTCGTGGGCCGGCCCTCCAGCCTCGCCCCCGGAGGTCACAGCGCGGATGTGCTTGGCCAGGGCGTGCAGCGTGGCCAGGTTGGTGCAGACCATCAGCACCAGAGGTGCCACCTCATTCAGCATCAGAGAGGTGGAGGCAAACGCCAAGCCCTGCTGCCTGGTGGGGAATTCCCAGATGCAGCCCAGCAGGGGCCGGGTGGTGCAGCTGATCACCATCAGCTCTACCGTGACATTGCCGTGCACATGCGTGGTGTACACCAGTGCCGGCAAGTTGAACGCCAGGTTGACGCCCCACACGAGCCCCAGGACCACCCACAACCGCCGCCTCTCCCGCTGCTGGGCCAGGGGTCCGAAGGCCACGTGCTGACGTCTCAGCGTGGTGCAGTGGAAGGCACTCAGCGCCAGGGTCGCCCAGCAGCCCACGGCTCTCCACCACACCCACAGCAGCATGAAGAGGCGGCACCAGCCCGGTGACAGCGTCATCTCCAGCCCCAGGTCGGAGATGAAGATGGGCACGGTGCGGAACAGCAAGGTCAGCAGGTTGGCCAGCGACAGGTGCACCAGGATGGTGTCCGACGCAGGCATCCGTTGGGACGGACTCTGAAGGGCGGACTGACACACCTGGGGTGAGAGGAGACAGGCCAGTATAGAGGGATGTGTACTCAAATACACAAGAACAGATTTGATACAATAAGCGTTGTGTTATCACAGTGAATGTGATGTTTTCACTTACCGTATGCATGACCGTGATGTTTCCCAGAATACCAGAAAAGACCAGCAGGCCAAACAGAATGGCATCTACAGTGAGAACCTCAGACATTGCATCAACTGCATGGCGAAGCGATGCTTTGATTTGATTGATTTGATTGTGTTTTCTTTACCCAACCACCACCATTGACATGTGTACCTCTACAGTGATGTTGTCCCTCCTGTTGTTTATAAGCAGTTCAATACTCGCCTGAATGCAAACAGATCCACCCCGGTGGAGGACCACGGTCTCCAGCGGTGCTGACCTCGTTCAAGGTGAATTAACTGGAGCGCCTCGTTGCTTGGATACTCTATGGGCACCAGTGACTGACAGTGATTGGAAAAGTTGTGGCAAGTGGAAATTCAATGTGTAGGCCTACATGAAGCACAACCATGTACATAGTGTAGGCCTACATAAAGCACGGCCATGTACATAGTGTAGGCCTACATGAAACGACCATTACATAGTGTAGGCCTACATGAAACAAGACCCTGTACATAGTGTAGGCCTACATGAAACAAGACCCTGTACATAGTGTAGGCCTACATGAAGCACAACCATGTACATAGTGTAGGCCTACATGAAACAACCATGTACATAGTGTTGACCATGTACATGAAACGACCATTACAGTGTAGGCCTACATGAAACATGACCCTGTACATAGTGTAGGCCTACATGAAGCACGACGATGTACATAGTGTAGGCCTACATAAAGCACAGCCATGTACATAGTGTAGGCCTACATGAAACAACCCTGTACATAGTGTAGGCCTACATGAAACAACATGTACATAGTGTAGGCCTACATGAAGCATGACCCTGTAAATAGTGTAGGCCTACATGAAACAACCCTGTACATAGTGTAGTCCTACATGAAACGACCATGTACATAGTGACAAGGGATTAATATTGGGATTATATTTTAAATCCCATCTTTTTGTTGTATATAGCTATCTAGGCTATATGACTCTTTAGTGTAAATAAATTGATCTATGATAGCAGAAATCCCAATTGTAATTGTTTAAATAGCAAACAGAATAAATAAAGCTACCATAAAACTAAATCTGTTCATTAATTTTCATTTTTCTGCTCTCCCTCTCAAGACTAACTTAGTTGCTCTCACGGCAGCCAATCAAAAGTCTGCTTCTCCCAAGACACATTTCAGGGCATCTAGTCCCATTAAGGTACTCCTGCTGATGCTGCGTTTTGTTGTAATAATCAGGCTTGCCTCTTTTCCCTTGGTAAGGATTGTTTGTTGTGTTGCATAGTTACTCATTACTTAAGCACAGTCATTGTTCAATATGTTCTCATTGGAGAACAGCTGAATCACATTTATGTATTAGGGCTGCCAAAACACGCTGTTTATGATCTACATTTGAAGTCTCTGGCAGACCATATCATTTAAAGAAATGTGGCACACGGTGCATGAGTCCAACATTGAACAATGAACACATCAGTTTAATTCAAACGTATAAAATAGACTGCAACTTATATTATATTAGTTTGTCAGGCCTGTCAATAGTTGTTATGCCTAAAGTGTGTGAAAATAAAGTTAACACTCGAGGGCACTTAAGACCATCATTGTAAATACATCATTTCAACCAAAAATGGACATTAGTTCTATTTAATTTCTATTGCTCCTGCTTTATACGGTAGTCCTAATTTGGACACGCGATTGTAAAGTTTGACGCATAAAAATAGGTAACACATTTAAACTAATAGGCCTATATCACTTCAACATCACACGACTCAAGTAGACTACGCGGCAGCTACGGGCGCAACTACACACCCACAAACGCGCAAATACACACCTACACAGACGCTCATACAAGCACGCACACGCACTGGCTATCAAATCTTTACGGATCGACAGCAAGAAGAGAAGAAATCGGATGGCACCAATACGACACCCATTAATCCTCTCAAAGTAAGTAAGGCACAGCCTTCATGTGGTTTAGTGATTGAATACATTAAATGACCTCCATCGCAAAGCAGTGGCTATTACGCTCAACATCCTCACCGCATGCTAGCATAGCCTATGCAAGGTCATACGCGATGTTTTGGATATATATGTCACTGATTCATTGTCATTTCTTGCAGACACAGACAACCCTCGGGCGTTGACATGTTTCGACTTTGGAGCAGATTGAATCGTGTGTAGGGTTGATTTAAACGGATGTGCAAACAGCACGCCTTCAGACGACGTTCGCAGGGTCCACTTTTTCTGAGAGTAGCCGAACTCTTCCGAAGGTATTGAGATGAAGAATCAGCAAAGACCATCACTGCTTGCCTTGACGGCAGTCATACTCTGCACGTTTCACGAGACAGTGGGGTACAGCAGGATTGGCGGCGGCTCAGCAACCTCAACGCCAGCGACATCTCCATCAGAGGTGGGAGGCAGGAATACATCGGTGCGCAAAGCATGGACAAGGCACACAAGCGTCAATTCAATCAATCAAACGTTCAACAATCTTGTCAACAATAGCTGGCATCCACAAAAAAACAAAGAGCGGTCTGAGCTCATCTCCAGCCCCAGCAGAAGCCAGATTCCCACTGTGATGTCTGGGAGGAAAGACAGCCTCAGATGGAGCACAGATCAGAGGGGGGCGTCGCTGTGTGCCTACAGAGTAATTGAGGGGGGCATTGGGGGGCAACTTTGTTTCCGGCACACGCAGTTTGGCTTCCGTTGCGGCCGAGAAAATTGCAGGACTGTGAGTTCCCTGGGGAGCCTTGTGGCAAATATTCTCACAAATGGCAGCGTATTGTTACAATGGACATATGAGGGTGTAAGTGGGAGGATTCAAGGCAAAGCCACTGACATAACTGGTCATGACCAGTTGAACATAAACAAGACTGGACACAACACTAGCAGGGATTCAACGATGGCCTTGACAAAGGGACCACATTGGTATTTAACTCCCACACCGAGGGCTGCTTTTAGCAACAGAGCCCACAGGAGGGCTGGCTTTGCGTTGACTTGCTGGTGGAATGGAAGCTACACTCAGTTTGAATGCGCTGGTGTCCATCTTGGCCCCAGCTGCAGAGACTACATGCTGACCGAGCTCCACGAGAATGTGCCCTACCGCATCTGCCTGCGCGCCTTGGCCCACTCCTCGGCAACAGGGGACCAGCGGGACTGCGTGGAGTTCACCGTGTCGTCTTCTGGGATGCAGGACATTGTGATCGCCATGACAACAGTGGGAGGCGCTATATGCGTGATGCTGGTCATCATCTGCTTGCTCGTGGCGTATATCACAGAAAACATCATGAGCCCCGCGACGCAGCACACATACACATATCACATGCACTCACGCCACTGACATGGCTCAGCATACGAAATGCACCGGTGAACATACACACAACACATTATAGCGGTACATTGTCCTTAACCCTCCCATTGTGTATGACACACATTATGTTTAAATCAGCCACTTAATGCCTCCTCACATCGAATATTGCTCAGTTTAGGGTGGCACCTACGAAAAGCAACTAACACGCCTTGTAACCATTTACAAGGCTGCACTGAACCAAAATGAGCCATTGTGTGTTTCTAACTGGTTGTTGTTTCATGTGGTTTTCTCCTTCTGTTCAGCTGTGACGAATCTCTTTGTAAAACGGCAATAAAACCATCAACCTGAGCAAGACAGACAAAACATATGCTGTGAAATAGCCTGGTAATAAAGACATTACTTTTAACTCCATACTCTCACAAATGATGGCACTTCAATCTCCTGTTAGCTCTAGTCATTTTTGCTGTTCTCTGTGTTTGTTTGTACTCTGGTTGTCACTGATCCATTTTAGTGGTCTTTTTGAAAAAAAGTCCTACAGTATTAAATGTATGACATAAGTTGCCTTTATGTCGGTTGGCAAAGTCAATAAACTTTTAATTAGACTTTAAACGTGAGGTGTGTGTATGTGTGTGTGTATATTGAGTGATTCTAGATGCTCATAGAGTTTGATTTGTTCTGCTTCTGCTTCTGAACAGGAATACGCAAGACAATGCACGTTCATTGATTCCGTTAATATATCAACATCAAACATATCGATTGTAGATTGGAAAATAATTAGAATTCAGCACAATAGCTGAGATGGTAAATAAGTATTTTTAAAACACCACAATGTCGGTCTGTCTAACAGCATTTAGACTACATAATTTATCACAACGTATGGCCTTCTTTTAATTATTAAACAGACACAATATTATGGCATTTAAAATAAATGTGTACATTTTGTATTGTTTATTTTCATATAGTCTGTTAAGTATTGCATAGACATTCAATTTTTCTTTGCTGATTTTTTGTAATGTTTCAAATTCAGTATTTTGAAAGAAATACACAAAAGTTTTTTTTATATATATATATTACAACGATTGTTTACCGTCGTCACAGTGACGTCGGCGGTTTTCGCTTCATAAGTAGCAAACCCAGCCCCTAAAATGACATCAACACTTTCTAAAGCCGTGCCTAGGAAACCTCTCCGGCTCCGCCATTTTAACGTCCTCATCCTTTAGAAGAGACACTTCAAATTTGGTCGTTGTACTTGTATTCAGCCTTTTGAACACTCCGTATTCAGTCGTCTGTATTGTTGTTTGGCATATAGCGAACACAATTTAGTCCATTTTTCATTATTACTCGATTAGATCCTACCGAAGGAGTCGCAATGCCGAGCCACCCGCTGCGCGTGGCGGTGGTGTGCTCGAGCAACCAGAACCGCAGTATGGAAGCGCACAATATCCTCAGGTAAACCGGGCCGCGACGAAGACCAGAACCCACCGCTCTACGAACTCACCCGGCCTGTACTGCGTGCTGGCTAATGGCGCTTGAACCATAACCGCACAATGCTCGATGACAACACATCGGCCTCAACCCAGCTTCCGACAATGGGCTCAAAAGCAGAACACGTAGCTTTTATAGTTATTACCTGGGCGGCTCACCTGGATTTATGTTTTTTCTTTTTCTTTTTCGACAGGCATACAAACCTTTCAATCTTTTATTAGGGCTTTAAATTGTATAAAGATACGTTTGAGGAAGAAAGTGGTTGCTTCATCCCTTTCTGGCGCCCTCTCTATTGTCTTGGAGGAGAAGGGGGTACTGCAGCTTTGCAGCACCGCCTGATGACATTCCTGTCTGGTTCTAGATTAGTCCCTTGAAAACCCACACCACCAATTCACTTGCTCAATGTATTTAACCCGAGTAAATGGCTGGGTGTTTGCCCACCAAGACGACGGATGCTGACTCATTTAACCCAGAATTTGCCCTAGTCCGTGTTTTTGCACAGCGGTTAAATGTAGAAATAGACCTACATTTGACTTGGAAGAAACGTATTTAAATATCAAGGCAGTTTGTTTACAGCGTAAGCCATTTATGTGGCTAGCTGATAAACTGGCTGAAGAAAGTCCTGAATTATTTTATCCCCGCAGCTAGCACGTCACAGTTAATGCGAATTTATTGATAATTTGGTATAAAGTGTCATACTGGTTCATTGTTTAAATTACATTAGTTTTGTTTTTGCCATTCCATTTACTGTTGGAGAAGATGGACTTTGTTACACTGACTACATTCTGAATTGCACACTTTTTGTTAACGTGTACTTGTTCTTTCCACTTTGCAGCAAACGTGGATTTGACGTGCGTTCGTTTGGGACTGGCTCCCACGTGAAGCTGCCTGGCCCTGCCCCGGATAAGCCCAATGTGTACGACTTCAAAACTACTTATGAACAGATGTACAACGACCTGGTCCGCAAGGACAAGGAACTGTATCCCCTTCACACACACCAACCAATATGCACTCTTTAGCTGACAAACACATGTGCATACAAAACGGGGGCATGATGCAGAAAAGTCAATATGATCCGTTTGAGCTATAGGCATTCTGTGATCATTCTTGTTTGAATGTATGTGGTGCTGTTGGATCAGCAGTACAGCGCTCTGGAGTGTGCCGATGGGCAACTTTCTACTGCAGGTGTCTTAAATGATGTGTATGAGACAAATGTTTGCCTGTACTTTTCTATTTTGGGTGATTTGGGGTGAAACTGCTGGGTATGGGTAAGTTAACCTATGCAATTAAGGATAAGATTTGATGGTGGCAGTTTTTGTTGGGTGTGAACTCATCAAATGCTCAACAATCCCCTGTATTATGTAGCTTACAAAAAACTAACTCTCACCCAAAGCTATTGTAAATCAGTTGTTGGGATGTCATTGGTGTGAACACAATTCGGAAAGAAGTACTTTTCCATAAAGGTTTTCAGTTAAGTCCCAAAATGGGTCAGGAAATTCTACTGAAATATTCTAAAAGAATTTCTAGATATTGGGCATAACTTGTTAATTGTGTTTGGTCAAAAACATAGTTTCTGGACTACCTTAATGTCAGTACATCTAGTTCAGGAAGAATGACCGGTTCAATGAGTTGGTGTACAGCAGAGAAATGGTTGCCCTACATTCCCGAACTAAAACAAAGCCTTCCTTTGGGTAGCACATTGTTACAATGTTGTATGTTTGCCACTAGATGGCAATGTTCTTCCTTTTTAATCTCATTACTAACGTGTGAACGTAATTTTACAGTAGGGTGCAAGGCATGGACGATTTACATAACGAAAGTTGTTCAAATCTTGTCTGTATTCTGCCTTTTAATTTTCTATGGTTGAATCAATAGTGTGAAGTAATTGCATCACTGAATGTGGGTGGATTCTCTCTGCCACCTTCTTGCTGTGCTCCTTAACCACCCAACTCCTTAAGGTATACCCAGAACGGAATCCTTCACATGTTGGACCGCAACAAGCGCATCAAAACCAGACCTGAGCGGTTCCAGAGCTGTAAGGACCACTTCGACCTGGTCATTACCTGTGAAGAGAGGGTCTATGACCAAGTCCTGGAAGGTGAGGCCTCTATACTCGCTGTGAATGTTCTCGTTTTGTGTTTGTAATGACCAAACACACAAGTGTACTCCAGCTAATGTGTCCAGATCTCATTGTTGTGCCAAGCCTGCAATGTGATCCAAGGCTAAGGGAGGGGATGTTCTCCACTGTCACGCTCCACAGACCTCAGCTCCAGAGAGCAGGAGACGCTGCAGTCTGTGCATGTCATCAACGTGGACATCCAGGACAACCATGAGGAAGCCACGCTGGGGGCCTTCCTCATCTGTGAGCTGTGTCAGTGTGTGAGTGTCCACTTATTATAATCCCCTGCCCTCATGCAGCCAGCCTGTGACATGCATGTGTATTGTCGTTGTTTTGGGCGGGAGGCGGGGGAGATGTCCTTTTGTATACTGGAAATATGGGTGTACATGGTGCCTGGAGGTTACTTGACTATGTCCGGGGACTCTCTTGTTTTCCTTCAGATCCAGCACACGGATGACATGGAAAATGAAATTGATGAGCTGCTTCAGGAGTTTGAAGATAAGAGCAACAGGCCTTTCCTACACACTGTGTGTTTCTACTGATGGGCCAAGTCTTGCAATAAAACCTACCCCCCCACGCCCCCCCGACCATAAGCCGCGAACCAACAGCAGTACACACACACACACTTTAATCAAGCCATCTATACCGCTCTGTGTGTGCGTGTGCGTGTATGTACAGATGATCACTTTACTCGTGTGTGTGTGTGTGAGGGCCTGTATGCGCAGCTGTAACACGCTAATGTATACAAAGGCCATCGCACTGGGTTCCGTGATGGCTTGGCCACGGTCTTGATGAATGGTGAGGATGGACGTTTCCTTTATGCTGAGGATGGCCTCGTTGCTCTTGCCTTTGGATCCAGGTCAGGCCAAGGTCCCCCCCCACCCCAATGCACACCCTAACTTAATCCTTCATGCAGTCACTCTGCCATGCCTCTCTCAGGAGAGAGAGTCCCCAGCCAATCCAATAGTAGGCTATATAGTTTGTTTTTTGTTTTCATTTATTTTGAATTGAATGCTGATTGTGCTCTTTTAGGGGTTTTTTGTTTATTTTTTTCAAATTCTCGCAATTTTCTTCTTGAGCATTCGTCACATTTTACCCTGGCTGATGATGGTGCAAATGTGCTTGATGAATGACAGACGAGTTTCCGTTGATACGAGTGCATGAGAGGGTGTGTGACTTGTGTGTTTGAGATTAGTTGATAAAACTATACATGGAGGGGTTAATGATGATTAACCAAACTGAGACCTTAATACTCCTCCCGATTTGATTCCTTCATAATGTGTTGATTCTTATTTAAACTCAGATTTGCTGTCTTTCAGGGTATCGTTTGTTTTATTTTGTAAATGTAAAAGAATAGAGGAAAAAAATGTAATTATTTGCTGCAAACTCAGTCAAGAGTGCCTGAATTTCTGTATGTACATATGAATCCACTAAAGAAACAATCTCTTCAGAAACATGTCTTTACCAGATTCTTAATTTGTGACATTATTTTTGCTTAGTGCTTAGTACTATGCATGCCATTTTGTTGGGAGCGTTTTTACAATCGTAATGTTTTCATCTGTTCCGAAATAATTGCATTTAAAAGCGACGCATGTGTGGTGAGCTGAATCGGCAAAACAACGTTTGTCCACCAAAGCAAGTTGCCCTATACACGAGGTGTCTGGTCATGTATTTTGATACGAGCGACTACCTGTCCCTAATTAAAACTATCGACGTAATGTAATCAGCGCCGAGCTTTTAAAACCTCGCGATAGATCTGGTACGGGCTCGAGAACCAACCGACCAATTGAAACACGCGAATTCATTATGACGTCCGACGTCAGTCACCTGCCGCGCGCTCAAACCATATCACCCGAATAGTGTGAGAGAACCACGTGGAATATTTTCACTGCCTTATAACGTTAAGTGTGCGTTATTAGGAACGGACGCGTCGTTTTGGCCATGTGTCTGTTGACTTATTCAGACAGTGGCTGGTCTGCGAGACGTTAGCACTCTTCTAGAGCGTTTTCACAACCACACACTACAGTTTCTCGTATTTAGAAACTCTTAATCTGAATCCAAAGAGTTTTAATGTGTTGGGATGGCTCTTTTAATTCAAGTGTAATTTAATTATTGTACAGGTTAAGCCTGTATGTAATGCCTATGGTCAGTGACCAAGCCAAACAGTCCAGTGTCACAGGCTGTTTAATTACATGGCTAATGCCCTTGTCAAGGCTTCGTGGGAGAAGTGATTATCTGTCGCTAGCTAGCTATTACTACAAAGTATTTGCATCCTGAGTGGATTCCTTTAAGCTTTTGGCTATACCTTGCTCCACACCTTGACCTTCCAGCATCATGATACCAAACTAGCATTTACAAAAATATCCAATTTAACTGGTGGTTGCTAGTAAATTTCATTTGACTGATAGGTTGATCATATTAACAAACCTAAGTATTGGAAACGTAACGCTTAACCATAAACTAAACTAATGAATACAACATCTGAAACATTGGGTGTTACATCATTTATATAGAAAATAACTGACGCAATTTTAATAATGTTACTCATCTGTAAACATTTCTATAATTAAAGACATACGGTTTCCATGAAAAGTACACTTTTACAGATACATTAACATTAGCGTGAATCAAGTCTATCAAGTTTATTGTTAAAGTTTTGTTGCTCCTGCATTCCAGCTTCAGTCAAACACACTACCGGGCAACAGCATACTCCATCTTTTAATCCCAGCACCTCCATCACTGTTCAAGCATCCACCTCACACGGGGGTTCCATCCTTTGGAGGAGGAGATACAGTCTTGGCCTCGTTTTCCTGCTCACTAGGAGTGGAGGCTGCAGCAGGTTCACCTATGCTCTCTGCTTTCACTCCATCTTCAGCGATCTCATTCACTGGTGGCGCTGGAACAGATTTGCTCTCTTCTGACAGGTCGGCAGTGGTTAAAGTGGGCGGGGCTATCTCCTGTTGAATGCTGTTCTCGTTGACGTCGTCGACAACCGGAGCAGATTTGCTCTCTGAGAGGTTGACGGTGGTCAAAGTGGGCGGGGCCATCTCCTGTTGAATGCTTTTCTCTTGGTTGACATCAACAGGTGCGACCACCTCCTCTGCGAGGGGGGCCTCTGTGAGTGGCAGAACCTCTTGCTTGACGTTGTCGACAACCGGTGCGATCACCTCTTGTGCGAGGGGGGCCTCGGCAATTGGCAGAATGAAACGCATCTTACCGTCACTGCCTCCTGAACCGGCCTGTTTGGGAGAGGCTCTTCCTTGTAGCTCCTCCACGCCCTCTCCATGAAGCCAGTCCATCTTCTGAGCATGCTGTTTGACGGCGTCTTGCACACGAGCATCAATCATGGCCTCCGTCAGGACCCCGCTTTCAGAGGAATATGCCGCCGCCTAGGTAGAAGGTGTTGGAAACTTTACTTCACTCTAATTCTTTAAAGATGGGCTATCATTGAAGAACATTAAGATTTGTGTACAGACCTGCCAGGCCACTCCCAACTTGGAGATCTCTCTGCCAGACATGCCCTCTGTTTGCTTTGCAATCTCAGAGCACTTGAGGCCGTAGTCAAACTGGGCAAGCTTCAACCTCCTGCAGAAGACACCAGAACAAGAGTAGAATGGGTGAAATGGTTCCCTGACACAGATACTACACTTTTTTGGAGAGTATGCGAAACCTTGACTTTAACTTCATGTGTGGGTCACCCCCCCAACACCCCATAGAGTGTGCCGTAATTAATGCCTCAGCATAGTAGGCAGTACTCCATTTGCGCAGCAGGCTGTTATTGGGCCACCACCCTGCTAGCCCCAGATCTAATCCCCATCCTGGCACAGAACCCTGTGCCATAAGCATGAACAATTGTACAAGTGAGCCGGCAGTAAGGACACGCATCTAAATACAAGTGCACTTGTATGCCATGTTTTGCTACTGCTTCAGTTGAAGTGGATGGATGGATTGCACTATTTCCAGATCTGAGTGGAGGAGTTTGAGTGTATTTCGGTGCATAACTCACTGCCTCCCTCCAGTGGCTGGCTCAAGCACGTATCTGTCAAAGTACAGTCGCACCAGCCTCTCCCTCTCCTCCAGGCCTGGCAACGCAAAGTTCACTATCTCATCTATACGGTCATTGATGGCCCAGTCAAACTGCTCTGGTTGGTTACTGGCCAGCACCATCATAAACCTGCAGGACACAGATGGAACAGGGTTAGAGGCGTATAAATAGTGGGATTGGCTGAATTGATAAAGGCTGTACATGCAAGAGGATGTATCAAGGGGGTGGTGTATACACGTTATATTGCCATTGAACTTGGTGAACGGTTTTCATTATGATACATTTCCCACGCATACCATTTAATCATGATCAAATCTAAAGATAAATATTGATTACGATGAATATTTACTTGTTGCTCTGTTCCCCGGTACGATAAAGGAATGCGTTTAATGTGGCTCTAAGGTCTTCACTGATCTTTTCCTACACAAGAAAGACAAAATAACAATTCAAGCAGTGTGTGTTAAACATACAGGATTTAAACCACACAACGTGAACCAAAACGACTAATGTAATGAAAATGAGTCGACTTACAGTAGATCGCTTGCGAAGGAATGCATCGGCTTCATCAACAAAGAGCAACAATCTAGGGTGGAGGTACAACCATGAGATTACATATATGTGCATGCACACATTCATTTTCATTCCTAATCTGCCACAGCATACCCACGGCGGCTGGTGTTGGCCCAGTCGAAGACTTTGTGCATCGCCGTGACACCGTCACGACCCATGGGGGCTACGTCGCCTCCCGTCATAATCGCGAAGTCCATCCCAGAATGCATTGCGAGTTTCTGCTCAACACAAAGAGGAAACGGTTCACAATCAGGCAAGCCATTGTATGCAATCACAAGTTTCGCCCATTATGTGTATTATGTAAGTTGCGCGTACCTTGGCAAATAGAGTTTTTCCAGTTCCTGGTGGGCCATACATGAGGATATTCCTGTAAAGGCCACGGTTCTGCCTTGTGTTTCGAGTTGCTATGGCAATGTCCCGCACACGCTCTTCCAGGGAAGGCTAAATGCATTATAAAATAACATAAATAATAAAATTAAATGTTTGCATTGCATGCATTTTCAAGTGTCACAGCCTTTAAATACACATTGTAACTTGTACTTACACTGAGCACGACTCCCTCCAAGGCATCCTGAGGTTTGCTCTTCAACCTCTTCGCTGTCTAAGAGGAGGTGGAAGAGGGAGGCAGGGATGGGGAAAACAGTTACTAAGATGGCACACACTGAGATCATTTAAAACCAAACGGCCAGCTGACTACCTTGATGGGATGCTTAATGGCCTCTCCAACGGTGATGCGTGAGGTTTCCCTGACCAGGGACGGCTTGCCCAGCCTGGCCTCTATGTAGCGGCCAGCCACTGCAGTCGCGTTGCGGGCTGAATACACGCCCACTGCTAGCAGGGTCAATCCTGCTACCTGCCAGGGGAGAAAATATTGCATGTGTTTAGGCCTTGAACATCACATTAGCCCATATATGGAGCAGAATATCACAAGAGAAAGATTAGATTTTATTACAGTAGAATTTATTCAGGCTTAAATTCATCCTGGGTGCAAGGTTTTAATAAAAGCAAATGTGCATGTAGTCAGTGTATTGTGGCAGACAAGTATTGTGGAGCAATGTCTGGGGAAGTCTTGTTTAGCCCGACAAGAGGGAGGCAACAGTGCTCACATGTGGTCATGGTCATCATGTCATAGTTATACTTTTCAGCCATTTCAACAACGGGAAGTTCTTTAGCACGCACCACCCTCGTGCTATACCCGACAGAGCATTGAAGGGAGGTTGAGTGTTCTTACCGTAGCTGTGATTTTGTCCCGGTCTGAGACAAAAGCCGTGAAGCCCTCTCCGAACACGGCACCTGCAGTCCTGAAGGGACACACATTCATAATATGCTCTGTGCATGTGCGTACACCCAATACTAAAACCGCTCAAGCAAATCACCATGCAATTTCAGTTATTAGTACTGTGTTTGCATAGTGTTCATGTCATTCGATTGTTTTTAAGTGTCATTAGACACTAACGACTATAAAATGCTCTAGAGATAACATTTTATCTATAGTCATCACTAGTACATAATACTAGTCATACATGTTGAAACACAAACTATGTTCCCCATGAGCAGAGAAGCTCTTCTGTAAGCAACCTACTTTATGGACTCCAGGACGGTCTGCCTGTGTTCCACGGCCTTCAGGCGGATCTGCTCGCGGATGATGTCAGCGTTCTCCCGCTCCACGCGGCCCCTGGCTGTAGACTCCGCCTCTATGCGCATCATCTCGTTCTTGTGCCTCAGCTGCATCTCATGCTCTATGGTGGCTGAAACAGACGCGGCCCCAGAGCAGTTAGATCTCAATCTCTGATGCTAAACATCACGTGTAATTTGACAGCTGTTAATCTGTTACCTTTTCTCATGGACTCTTGTTTTTGGACAGACTCCTCCTGCTTGCGAAGGTTGTCATCATTTATGGCTTGCTGTGAACAAAAAATAAGTAATATTTCAATTTGCTCATCGGTGAACACAGCTTTTGACACATTTTAGATCTAGGAGATTAACTCACCTGTTGTCTAAGTTGGTCCTCATATCGCTGCCGGGCAAGTTTGTCCTGGTACTGGGATCTCTATGATTGGACAGACAGCAGGGTGTAACCATGGTGACATGCTACTGGCCAAAAATAGCTGGCTAGTGCATTACTGCGCTAAGAATCGAAGCTACGACTATTCAGGCATGACCAGGTTGATGTTCCATTCTTACCGCCTGATTCTGCTTGGTCTCTTCACTTAGTGTTTTCCTTCTCTCCTCTCCTTGGATTCGGATTTGATCTCCTTTCAGTTGTTCCACTGCTGCCTCATACTCCTAACAGGAAAACGCAGGAACCAAAGCAGCCTCAATAGGAGGACCAGACATTCAGCAGACTGGACACCAGACAAGATTTACATGCATTACATCTCGACCAGTAGTCATGATGACGATTGTAATGTTTATAGATCAGGTAAACCTTCAAAACATGCTTAAGGAAGACAAGATGGCAAAATGAATGATAATTGAAATGTAATATAACATTGCATAGTTACTTTGCCAACAGTGGTTATAGGCAGATAGGTACACCTCGATGAAACAAGATAAACTAACCATACGTCTTGTAATGGAAAATAGTAATCTGAGTATTGGGCTGTACCTTCATTTTACTCTGATGCTCCATATGAATCGTCTGCTCTTGCATACGAGACAGTTCCAACGCTTCTTTGGCATGGCCTGAGTTGAGGTATGGGCAGAAAGGAAAAATGGAACGCCATTATACAATCATTGCAATGTATACGTTGATGTACGCAATCTTGCATCACAGGGAACAACATTTCATTAACTAAAAAAAAAAAGTACGGTGGATGATGCGGATAATGACAGGGATGACCTTTGAACCCGTCCCCTTTTATGAAGGTGAGTGAGCCCGGACTTGGTTACTCTCGTAGGCAAAATACTATACAAGGTTTGCTTGCAGTGGAGAGTAATGCACCACATCCAAGGAGCTTCACTAGCATACAGAGTGGGTAGTGTTATATTGCAGACATGTTTCTGCCCTTCACACTTACGAGACTTGTCGAGATCCTTGGCTGCCTGTGCAGCTCGCTCCAGCCCAGTCGGGTCGAAGTTGCTCCATTTGTCCTTGGGTTTATCGCCACCGCCACTGGAACCACCGGCCGGTGGAGGCGGCGGAGGTGGAAGTGGGCCGGGAGGG
>OMKP01023683.1:0-16031 GCA_900302375.1 Bathygadus melanobranchus
CATGCGTCACGCATGTGAATAAATGAATGTACGTCGATCAATGTAAAAAAAAACCCGCATGATGTGTATTTTAGTTAGCGCCCTGGTACCCCCTGTCTCCTGCGGTCCCCAGTGTTCTGCGGGACAGACAGAGACCCTACCTGGTCTCTCAGTCGTTCCTGTGCTCCTCGGTCCGTTCTGTGCAGACAGGTGTGTTGAAACGGTGCTTCCCCTGTGTGCCTGCTGCGTCCAGGATCAGCACTGTAATAAATCCTGCTAGCGCTGTGCGGCTGTGTGTGTGTGTCTGTGTGTGTCTGTGTGTGTGTGAGTCTGTACGCTCACTCTCTGTACTACTGCTGCCCAGACCCGGCGATGCCAAAAGCACTTTTAGCTATTTCTCTATTCGTGCCTTCTCTCTCCTCGCAATAACATTAGAGGTTGAGGGCGTGGGTGTCGTGTGTGTATCGTGTGTGTATCGTGTGTGTGTGTGCATGTGTGTGTGTGTAGGAAAAGGGAGGGATAAGAGAGGTTGGGGGTGCATACTATATAGGGTGAGCCAAAAGAGAGCCTTTAATCCCTCTCTTAAAGACTCGGCTCTGGTTATGTTTTTCTGCCATATAAACTTTGCGTTGACATTTATGAGGAGGAAGTATGCATTTGATGTGGCAAGGAGCGTATTATGTCTCTGTATTGGTTTACGCATTCAGGGATTTACACGCATGCCGCTTGTAAATGTAATGATGTATGTTTGCTCCAAACACTATTTAATGTCTGTCCTTTATGGCATTCACTGGTGGCCAGTATTGATTTTTTTGAATAAAAAGGATGAGAATGAAGAGCAATTGTGTTTCTGGCTTTTCTGTGTTTTTATTTGGTTTTGATATTGGAAGCTTTAAAATGATTGCTTGTTGCATGATGCACAGTAGGCATAGCTCATACTACAAACTCGTACTACAAACATTTGATGAATTCAAATATAATAATTCACTTTTTAATTCAAAATGCACCGTGATGTCCCTTAAATATACTCCTCACTCCAAACAGAAGTGTATTCTCATCTACAGATGAAAACAAATAATCAATATTTGCTTTAGTGAACATTTTAAATAAAATATGATCATATCACATATTTATATGATCATCCTCATATTTAGTCAATAAATCGCCCCAATCGTGGCCGTTGTGGCGTTAATGAAAGTTGGATGTTAATAAAAGCCTCTAGGATTGTAATGAAAGTTGAGTGTTAATTAAAAAGTGTAGGAGTGTAAACGGCAGCTACATCATAACTGCCTTCTGGTTAAACATGAGTGTAACCCACTGAAGTGAAGCAGACAAAAACAGAACTACTGCAGATGCACAAAATGACACGATAATGGTATTTCCACCAGTTGTAATCCTTTATTTACTGTCCAAAAGCACATAATCCTTTGTGAAGTAGACCTCTATTACAAGTCAGGGAAAGCAGATTCATTTGGATTAATTAGGATTCCACTGCCATAACCCACCACATTGGGTTTCTTAATATTCATGAGGTCTGTACGTTTTCTAAGTCTAATCTACTGCTTACTACTCTCACCCTTCCTCTCTCTCTTTCCTTCTCTCTTGTTCCCTCTCCCTCCCTGTCTTATTTCCACCTCTCTCTTTCCCCCTCTTCCTTTCCCTCACTTTCACACCCTCTTTCTTTTGCTCACTCCTTCTCTTTCTTTCCCCCTCCCTCTCTCTTGTTTTATCACAGCTATTCTGCTCTTTCCGCTACAAGGCAGGCATGTGTGATATTTGTGTTGTAAACATTATTTTAAGCAATGCAGACTGGGGAATGGCAGCAGGTGCGGAGAAGTGACAAGTCGTGACGTTGTGTCCGATCGCAACCTTGACATACACCATCACCACTAACCACCATCACCACTAACCACCATCAACACTAACCACCGCCACTCCACCATCATCAGCTCCACATTCACCACCACCTCAACCTCCACATCATCCATCATTAACGCCACCTTCACACCAACTCCACCACCACCACCACCTCAACAACCACCACCACACCGCTTGCTTGCACATCCTTAGGGAAGGCTGAAATGCCAGCAACAGTATTAAGACGTTCCCTGAGACGTGTCCTGAAACACGGAGGACATGCCACGCATGTTGTTCCTGGTCACATGTGTATGTGTGACAAGTGTTGTTTTTTTCTTTCATTGAGGCTATTATTAGGACAGTAGTGGACTTCAGGAGTCCAGAGGGCTGCACTCTGGCTACTGCTGAGGTAACTGCTCTGACATGTTTCTATAGGCATTCACAAATGCACAGCAAATACAAATAAAAAGGTTGTATTGGTATTATATGTGAACACAACCAAAAACACCTGATTGAAGCCTGTAGGTATTATTCGTTACATCTCTAACAAAACACACAAATACAAATGCAAGTATATTTTCAATAAAGCAGAGTTCATTTAGACTTCAGCACACGAAAACAGAAATAACTCAATAATTCAGGAGGAGGACTGTTTGAGTTTGTGTAGTTTTAACTAAAACCAATGTTTCCTTAACCTTCCTTGACCCAGACATAAAGCAGGTGGACATTGCATCCGGCAGTGACAAGAGCAATAAATCTGTTAGGGTAGAGACGTGGACATGCAGTTTGGTGTTATTTTCAAGTTGACGTCCTCTCTGCTATGTGACTTTCCGTGGTAGCATAATCTGGTGCCATTTTAGTGGTAGCATAATCTGGTGCCATTTTAGTGGTAGCATAATCTGGTGCCATTTTAGTGGTAGCATAATCTTTAGCATGGTTTCCCCCAGAATAGTTGTTTGGTCCAGTGGCAAGTGTCTTTTTTGTCAGGGGCCCAGCGCAGGCCAGTGACAGACTCATGGCAGCAAAGCTAGGGCCCGATTGTTTCTGTGATAACATGACTCATGGACGGAATCGCAGAATTGAGAATTTATAAAAGCTATAACACAAATTCCATTGGGCCCTACGTTAAGTCAGTGCTAAAAGCTGACTGGAGATTTGAAAATATGCCGACAATGTTTTCTTATGAATAAGTCATTTCTTTTAAAAAGAACTATTGTCAGGTAGAATCTCACAAAGAATCTGACAGTCATGGAATGCTGTGTTTTCAACAACAACAAAACAGTTTTTGCACTACAAAAATCTTGAGAAAGTCCTGATTGGTTATTGATTCTTACAAATTTGAAAAAAGTGTGACATTATTTACCTGTGGTACTGTGTAATGCCAATGCTGGTGCAAGGAGTCAATGTGATCATTTGGGACATCTTTCCTCTTGACCTCAATAAATGGTCTGTCCTTCATGTTGCCCGTTGTCTGTGGTTGCAACATTCTCTATGAAACCTATGAACCATATTTAAAGAATCTATTAAAAACAGCCGCAAGCCAAAGACATAACATGGGGATATATATTAAAATGGCCAAAGCTTTATTCTCTCTGATATACCCATCCACTATTGGGTTGATCATCCATTCAGGACTAAAGTGCCTCTGTGTTTAGTGTTATGGCTGGTGTAACACTTGCAAGATAAGTTAAGATAAGATAAGTATTTACTAAATAGTCTTTATTGGAAAAGGTTTGGCACACGGGTGATCAGTCAGGAGATCAGGCAGGCACAAAGAAGACAAAAGCGTAGTCAGGAAAAAACTAGCAGAGATCAAAAGCATTAAAACAACACACTAAATACACTGGGCAAGTGAAACTAACCATGGAGGCAGGAAACACACAAGGGCAGGAAGTGAAGTGTCTGAAACAAGAGGTTGATGTGAGTATAACCAGTGGTGTAAAGTAACTAAGTACATTTTACTCCGCTACATTTACTTACTTTACATTGACAGTTTTAGTTACTAGTTACTTTGCAGATTAAAATGAACGATACAACATATTATCAGTAAATACATATAATATCAATAAGGATTTACTGGTCCCCAGGGGGAAATTCACAACCTACCCAGCAGTATCTAAAGTAATATATAAAAGAATTACTTTAAACGTGATGCTTTAATGTGATGAACACATTAAAGCATCAGTAAATATAATCCGATAATGTAGTATACATTATTCAGAAATGGGCCATTCTGCATACTTACTTTTCATACTTAGTATTCATCCAAGTATATTTTGATGCTAATAATTTTGTACTTTGACTTAAGTAACATTTTCAACAACGTCACTGGTGAGCTTACCAAACATTATTGGTTAGCTTAGTGTGATGCCACCCTGGGAATTTCGCCCCGGGGAGATATTTGAACAGGTACGTTCCCAGTGGTATGGAAATTAGGCAACAATAATAGCCATTAAAACTATGAATACCGTACTTAGTTTAAAAACAGAACACTGATGAAAAGGCTGCGGGGAGAGAGAGATACACATTAAGGGTGAGGGGTACGTACCGCAGTGTAGGAGGGACCCACACATCCACTCCTAAAAGGTCACCCGTGTCAGTGTCACACACACACAAAACCAAGCTGCACTGCAAAACTGAGAAAAGTTGAGTTAAGTGCACTCTTAAGTTATCAAGTACACACCACATGCAGTGTAGGGGAGGGACCCAGCTAAAACCCCTACAAGTACGGACGCCCCACTCAAAGCAAAGAAAGAAATAGAAAAACCCCACTTAACACTAACAATAAAATGTAAAGAAAAGTTAAAAACTAGAAAAAACAGTGAACCGTATGATTAAAAGGAACAATACAACAATAAAAAGCTAACTAAAAGGTCAAATCACTGTGGGCAAAACAGCAGCCCGGAAGCAACCAATGAAATCAGAAGCACATTAGAGTATGTTCGAACCAACCAAATAGCCAACAACTACACCTACCACCACCACAACTGCTCCGGAAGCAATGCTCAACTCACCTGCACGGCTTTATGCTTAGTCCAATCTACCAGCATCCAATCACGAGGGAAGGGGCGTGCCTTTCAATTAGGAAAATCTGGCAACAAAGGAGGTTGCCTATCTGCTGCATTAGCATGTGATCACTTGGCGCAGGTATTGACTTTAAATTGAAATTAAATTCATAAAGTCATAATGGCTGGCACAATACATGGTATTAATGCCATTTGTTTTCTGTTTTGTCAATGTCGTTAGTTTTTATAACACAGTATTTACCATGTAATGTAGACTATATTGGTTGAGCCTGGTGTCTACTGTGCTTAGAACTGAGCTAATTCATATATTTATAGCTCCTCGGGAGCAGTTAGGGTCAGGCGTCTTGCTCAGGGACACCTCGACACTTAGATAGGGGGAGCTGGGGAACCAGCAACCTTCTGGTTGGCAGACAACCACTCTATCTGGTAGGAGGAGAAACAGGTCACCAGATGAAGGTAGATACTGTAAAACATTGATCAGCCGCTGGTTCTTCTATATTGCATTTTATAACGACAAAGATGCAATAACCATGCTAAACCAATGGATTTTGTCTCAGTGTATAGTTTCTGTATGTTCAAGTCTAAGCAAGGCCATGTTCGGAACAGGAAGAGGAAGTCTTGTGGAAGGCACAACGCAGTTGAGTTGATGGAAGGCAAAGCCGTGGGAAAACAGCTCGTGACCTTTTACTTAATACGAGCATTAGTGTCATACATATAAGAGAATAAACTTTGAGAACCATAACATGACATGGCATTTAAAGTTACAGCGGTTACATAATAATTTAGCGTACAATAAAACACTCAACACTTTAATGTCATGTGTGTTACAGCCTACTATAAAAAGCTGTCACACACCACCATAAAAAGACTGAAACAAGTTGTTTTCTAAATAATATAATGTTATTATTGTTATCCATTTAATTTATGTTTAATGGTTCTCATGCACATTTATGAATGTATCTTTGTGTATGCTGCATATTTATTGTAAATATTTAAATAGAAGTTTTTTAACATAAACATCTGACTGGTATTTTGCATTTGATGGAACTCATATTAACAATGCATGACATCACTGGGCTTGTACCATGTACTGTAATACATGGTACATGGTACAATACTGTAGTAAAGCCGTCAGTGAATATTAACAAGTGTCTGGGTCCCGAGTCCTGCAGTGTGTCCGTCTTATCCAGTGATATCGCATACTTTGTCTCTTTTAGATTAGCATCACCAATCCCATGCCAAGGGCTATTTCAGCACATCTGATGCACGCACATTACATTCACATCCACAAGGTTCACACAAAATCCTCCCCCCACCCTCTCTCTCTCTCTCTCTCTCTCTCTGTCCTTCTGGCTGGCCTGAGGACTCCTGAGAATGCTGTACCTGCATTCTCTGTGTCTTCTCCACCACGTTATTCTTCGAAGAAGAAGCCGGTTGTAGTTTCCCTGATGGAACAGTTCCTGGTTCTACCATACGGTCTAAATGACAGCCACTAGTCAGACTGTGGTGGTGGTGGTGAGTCTATCTCTGCCGGCGCTTGCTCTCTCTCTCACAATGATATCTCCATGGTTTTCTCCAAATTCCTTGAGCAGCTGCCCGCCTTGTAACTGTCTGCGTCTGTTCTCCAATGGCCTGCCTCATAACTTACTGTCCCCCCCCCACCCCTCCCTGGCTGTCATTCTCCCCTCACTAATTGTTCCATGCGACACCGTGTCATCTCATCTCTTTGCACCAACCGTCTGTAATGAATGTGTGTTTTACAGTTGGCTTCACGTGGTGTGGCAGGTTCGTACATGAAATGTTTGTTTGGTAGTGGAGACGTTTTTTGGGGGAATCATGTTGGTAAGTTGGTGGAAAAGCGTGCATCGATGACATCTTAAAGATGACATCAAATCGGCATTGGCCATCTGATTTTATATGTAGATCCTGTGTTACTGTCATTGTTTGCAGCTTTAACATAAACAAAATGCGTCTTTTTTTGTAGTGGTCGACTCTCGGAGCTGATTGGTTCTCTATAAAAAGGGCCGGGTGATGAGGTCACATGACGTGAGATTTATTGCGTTGCCAGTTTGGCCACTCTGAAACCAGCAGGTCAGAACCCAACCCACGGCAGAATATAAATCAAAGTGTTTTTCAAATAAATAAACTATGACTTCTAATCACTGAAGGAAAAAAATAAATCTGAACAGCTTCATTTCTGTTCAGGTTGTGGCTTTGTGAAAAACATTTTATTAAAATGTGTTAAAAAGCATTGAGCCAGGTTCAGTAAGTCAAGGTTGTATTCTATTCATGTTGAAGTATTCATTCACAAAGAATTATTTCTCACAAAAGAAAATCATTTTTGTAATTTTTGTTTTCAGATGTGGGCTGCCCATCATGCATGCTGTATGAAGCAGATTTAAATCGTGGATTAAAGCCTCTACAATCAAATCATCGCTGTATGGTAACAGACTACATCACATGGGAGTAACTACTCCACTGCTCCACTGCCAGAGTACACCTTTAGATGGAATTAGGTTTGATTTTGTTTTGTTTAATTTCATTTGATTTCATTCCATTTAATTTACACCTAATGATGTTGCTGTTTGGTCATCACAGTTTAACAGATGACTAAACATCCAGGAGGGTAGGAGCCAAGCGGCAGTTAATTGATCATTTACCCGACATTTGAACTGTTTACATCTAAGTGATCCAACGCGTGGCAAGCGAGTGCGTTAGCCTCACACTACAACAATCGCTTGGCCCGTCACTTAAAGGTGACGGGCCAAGCGAGCACTTCATTGTGCAGCAATTTATACACAATAATTGTGTCGTAATAATAGTCACAGAGTGGCAACTTGGCTATAAACAGACAATGAATACATGCATTTCAGAGTCAATATTTCCACTGTTTTAATGAAAATGAGTACATATGTACTAAATATATATTTATATTAAGCTTTAGACTACATTATTGACCTTATTACTTTCTGCCTTACTAACATCGGCCCACCATTGGCCTACATTCTACGTGGGTGAGGTTGTCTCTATATTTCAGTACCAACTCAACTCAACCAGTTGACTCAGGGACTCTGCTGGTTTGGTTACATATCGGCTTTTAGTCACATGGCTGGTTGAGTCGTGATTGGGTTGGGATTCTTCAGAGGTCTGGTCCCGGGGGCCCCAACAGTGCCTCTGTGGGGGAGGGGGGGCGGTGGGAGAGAGGAGAACGAGACTCCCTTTGTCAGATCCTCTTTGGACCTGGATAATCCAAGCAATGATTGGGGAATTATTACGATATTATCACACTCTGCTTATAAAGAACACTTCGCTGGAGCTCACCGGACCACTTTGTCCAAGAATTATATTTAATGTTCCTCCTCCTCTTTCGCTCCCTTCCCAAAGTCTGGCCGCAGCCAACCACCCCTCCTCTGCCCATAAAGGGCCCACCTGTTGCTTGCGGCTGCCAGGAGCAGGGGTGGGAAGGAGTCATGTAAACATGACACGACACCGGGCATTACACGAGTCGCTGGACGAGTGAGGCGGGGGGGGGCGGGTCAGGTCCCCTGGCTCCACTAAAAACGTTTTACTTATTGGCTAATGTTCAATTATTACCCCGTTAAAACCAGTGATAAGACGAGGCAACAAAGGGACATGGCGACATGCTGTATGGACTGTAAGGCGCATGGTGTTGAAAGTGGAAGATCATGGTGGTTTCATAGTGGATTCAGAGACACCAAGGGATTTTGAAGGGTTTAAAGGTTCAATCAGTCAGTCAATCAAACTTTATTATACAGTGATTGCTTTAAATGTTTAACGAGGGAAAACAACACAGCAAGAACAATACATCCAAAAATACATTCAGTAAAAGCAAAAGATAACAGAATATAATCACAGATACATTTAAGATGTGTTCTTTTTTTATCAAGTTCATCTAGCCATTGATTACTACCACACTGCCAAACACCAGCTAATGGACCAGTAGGCTATATGGCAAGACGGAGCCAGAGAACTGCAGTAACAGTTATTCAAACGTGCTGATAAAGATCGCTTTAACAGCTTCTCGTCATGCTCTCAACGAGGCTTTTCATGGTGTCAACTTGTAGGCCTAGACTGCAACAGATCACAGCAAGAGGCCGAAAGCGGGGAAAGCTATTCAGAGTTATTTGGTGACAGTGTGTTTGCTCTGCATGGGGTCCCGTGATATCCACGGAGATAAGCTGCAGCTGCATGGTGTTGATGTTGATCAGTGGCATATGTACACTACTAGCATAATAACCCAAGGCAGGGGCTGTGACAGTAGCTTAGCTGTTCGTCATTCAAAGCAGTATGCTGCTACAGATAACTAGCTAGCTAACAAAGCTGCCTTTTTATTTCACACTGTATGGCTCATAGTTGTATTCATTAATACGTCTGTTAAAAAAAATAAATTGTATGGCTTCAGATATCAATATTAATGACTGCACACAGAAGGATTCAAAATGTATTTCGGGATTTATATATTAATTAATATTTGTTATTGTTGTATATACAGTAAATGTACAAAAAAATCGACATTTAAAAAAATACGGTTCACAAATTATTTCTGGTGCACACACAAATAGTTACTGTTTTAAATAAATGTAGAAATCCACAAGTATACGTGTTTAAAAGTATTTTTTCAACAGTCTGTAGCCAATTAAACAGCTCCTTCCGTTTCAGCATTCACGTAAGCCTAGATTTGAGGGTATGATTTAAGGTGATCGCATAGCGTTACAACTACACAGTCTGCAATTATGAACATGTAGATATAACAAATGAAAGTATATTTTAATGTGAAGGATTGGTTTTGACGTTTGACGTGAAGTTGTGACGTTAGCTCAGTTAATTTGAGAATTATTTGAAACCTGCCAAATAAATTTTTTTACATTTCTATACAATACATATTATTGGATGCATTGAATGTGATACATGTGTGAATCCTTCTGTGTGCATTCATTAATATGATACTGATCTGACTCCATAAAATTGACTCCAGAGTTTGAGTTCACAGATGCTAGAAAGGGTTCTCAAGACTACGGCCCCCAACACAGTAATATTCTGCATGTTTCGACAGTCAATCTCCATGGAAAATCCTATATCTGTATTTTACAGATTATGTGGAATAATTGTTATCTCCGCTGGGAAATGCACTAAAACGCTGTGCACCGTATGTCCCTGCGTTATCTTTCTGTCACATCTGGCAAGTGTACAAACCGATTTTTAATTGCACATGGAATTGGCTGCAGCCTGGAATGTTCCCCCCATAGCACTCTAATTGCTAGCTGTTTTGCGCTACAACGTGATAATTGCGCTAGTAGGTTATAATCGCATGTCAGTAATATGCTGATACAAAAGCATGACATTGTATCAGCTACTCCACAGAAAAAAAACAACAACAACATGGTCAAATGACCGCAATGGCCTTTTCCTGTCAATCGGAGCAAGCATTCCTTTGTTGTCATTAGCGACAGCATTAAGTCATTTAACTGACGCTTTTTGTGTTTGAGTAGTATTTGTCGACAAAACAGCATTTCTGCTGAAATAGAAGTTTTGCAAAAGTATTTGAGACGATTTGCAGGCATCTCGCAGATCGATCATTCAAACAATGGTTGTCAACACACAAGGCAGTGTAGTGGGATGGGTGTGCAGCAATTCCTAGCCAAAAGGTTTTGGATTCGATGCCCATTGACTCGCAGCCTACATGCAGACACCCTTGAGCCTCAGATGCCTAACCCCTATTCTACCCACGTGTTAAAAACACCTAGACCTCCGCAGGCTTCGGAAAACAACATTGTCTAAATACTTAACTAATGCTTGTTGAAACTTGGAGACTTGGTAGTCTTAGAAGACATTATAACAACAATTCAATAACAATCGTTATTAAACTGATTTATGTTCCTGGAGATGCAGTTAAGGTGAAACACAGAACTATTCCACCGGTAAATAGATCAATGTTGGCTGTCACAAAAGTCATTATTTTAGGCCTTCACACAACCAGGAAGAATGTGATAAATGGATTCATATAATCTGCCTCACACAACAGTTGATGGATAGTATTTACATGTATACTTTTCAGACTGAATACCAGCTCCCCATCATGTCAATGCTCTTATTTCACTGAGAGTTGGCACACCATTTAGGATACATTATGCATCAAGTGGCGAGGCTGGATTTGCATAAACCTTTGCCAGTCACAGGCTCAAAGGGCTTCACGGGACCATATTTGACACGACACCCCCTAATCCTGATGCCTCTAAAGGGCAAGGCAGAGCTCCCCAGCCCCAGAGGGAAGAGGAGGAAAGCTTCAGAAGGAGGCCAGCAGGGGGGAGCCGTCCTTCCAGGGATGGTTAGGAGTACAGTAGGAGCTGCTTGGGTGTAAAGCTCACGCAACGTATTGAAATGCATGGAGCGTGTGAACCCAGGAAATGTTGAGGTGCACAAAAATGTAGCTTAGCATTAATTAGCATTGTAATTTACAATGTCATTTACTGTTACTACTTCACTGTCTTACTGCTTCTGTTTTATACAGCCAAATGCCCTAAATGTAAAATGTAAATGTAATATTTGGCAGAGGGATGATTTCTAATTGCGACTAACCTTTGTGTGTTTTTATCCTGTGCACATAGGATTGTGACGTTTAAAAAAATAACAAAATGCTAATTTAAAGTGTTAAAGCCTAAGTGTAAAACATTTGGTCTATATTCTTCTTCTTCATCTTCGTATTATTCTTATTGACTGGGGTCACCTCTGTATCTCTAGACGCTCACTTCCACTGGGTGATAGATGGCTTGTCAGAGCTGAGTGTTTGACCCATCTATAACCCGACTCCTGTCCCACCTACGGAGCAACACTCAGTCGTAGCCTACATCCCTGGGTTTGGTTGGACGCTACTTGTCCAGATGATGAAACAGATTCAGGATTCAAGATGTTTTTTTTTTCATAAGATGTCATTTTTCTGTTTTGTTCCACGAAACGTGTGAGCATTCATTCATTCATTCATGGTTTTGAAGTGTGAATGCTTAAAATGACATCCGGTTGAGTTGAGTTATATATTTTGCCTTTTCTATGATCATGCATAGATAGTTCGGCTATCACAGTGTCACAGTGTCAGTAAATAGGAAGGAGGCGAGGATAGATTGGAGGCGTAGGTGGACTCACAGATGGATCAGAGAAAGAAGGTGTAAACATGACATTGTCACAAGTAAAGGTCCGATTGAAAAGTCATATTTATCACTAGCGGAAGGGTATCTTGTCCAGTATTTCTGAAAGGTGAACCATTCATTTTACTGTAGACTGTGTTTATTTAATAAACCAGTTATTTTGAACCACAATGACTCACCAAGGGTGCAGAACATGACATTAATCGAAGGAGGGGTGGGCAATATATCAACATATATCGTTATCGTGACTAGAGACTATATTGTCTTGGATTTGGCAGTGCTGTCTTTTCCTGGTTTCAAAGGCTGCATCACAGTAAAGTGATGTCATTTTGTTCTAGCTGTGCTATTATTTGCCTTTACCCACTTTGTCATTATATCCACATTACTGATCATTATTTAGGAAAAATCTAATTTTGAAAGCACACAAAAAACAGCCAGACAGTGACGAGAGACAGGAGAGTGGTTTCAAGGGGAGGTGAAACGGTCGTCTTATGTTTAATCAGCTTTAACACCTCAAAATACATATTCATAATTGACCCAAACTAGACAGATTGAGGTGAAGTGAACACTCCACTCCACCCACATCACTCACACGCCCAGTGCAAGACAAGACTGCACACACGGTGGTTAAAATAGCTTGTGAAAGCGATCTGTGTTGCTGAGCACCAGCGAAGCTCATCTGGGTCATGTTACCGGAGAGCGGGAAGGGGGGCTCCCTGGTGGAGCTACAGTATCGGTTACCTCACCGGCAGGGAGGCTTCGGGAATACAGCAATGCTCTGCACTCACCCTCTACAGTGGAGGGTCGAGAAGGTTCTGGTGGGGGATAACCAGAGAGCTCCACATGTATAGGGTGGTATATAGATGCCCGGTAACGCCACTAGATGGCATTGTTATGCTTCATTGTATTACAGGCACACACGCTCATACATGTGTGTTTGCGTGGATGGTTATGTGTCTGTGAGTTCAATCGCATTCTGGATGTGCACGTCTGTGTGTCTGTGACTGTGTATGAGCATGTGTATGTTTGTGTGTGTGTGTGTTGTAACCATGGAACAGTGATTGCATTCTGGAATTTTATAACAGGCACGTGCTGGACCACATCTCTCTTGGTGGACCTGGAATGTCAATCTCTTGACTGTGTGGGGAATATTTCATTTCTGTGTGAATGGGGACTGAGGTTGGCATCTCCATTACTGTAGTAAATGTACATAAAGAGACCAACTCAGATGATGAGTTTTTCAGCCAACCATCACATGGTTGGCTGAATTATGGTTGTTGTTAATTTTATTTAATTTATTTTTTTTGCCATTGCAAGATATTACTGTTAAACATATACATGTTTATATTCTGTTCTATTGTATTTTAGATGTGTGTTTGTGTGCATGTATGTGTGCATGTGTGTGTCTTGTGTCCTGTCCTGTGTAGTTGTTTATATGTGTATGCATTTGTGTATGTATTTGTGTATGTATTTGTGTGTGTGTGTGTGTGTGTGTGTGTGCGCGCGCACGTGCATGTGTATATCTGTGTAGGTGTGTATACGTGGGTGTATTTTTGTGTATGTTTGTTTGTAATTATGTGTGTACATGTATGTATCTGTGTGTGTGTGTGTGTGTCTGTGCTTGTATGTGTGTATGCATTCTTCTTTATTGTATGCAATAGATCACATATTATTTCAATTGAGCATGATGTGTGAAACTAGGAGAAGGAGGAGCGCTCCGAGATTAAAAGACCGCTATGCTAGCTTTAGCTGGAGGGCTAACTTCTGTACAGTTACCCAGGGATGAATGAAGATGATGAAGGAAGCAATGCTAGATCGTTCTTAAGGTCAGCATGTAAAGAATGGTTTTCTTTGTATTTTGTACATTTGTACATTTAGACTTTTAAAACCTGCAGATTGAAAAGGCCTGAAAAGACCTGTTTGCACACAAACAAGTCCACAGTGTATACAGCTTCACTGTTATCTTAAAGGTGCTAATGATAACATTGATAACGTTCAACCACTAGATGTCGCACTCCCCCTCCCCCCTTCCACCATGGTTGCCGGTTCATTGCGTAATCTGCATATTTCATGGTTGAGATGATCGAGACTCAAACAGACTCAGGCAAGTGATGAGTCTTTTGCGGTAGAGCAATTCATTCATTTAGCAACATATAGCGTTTTTTCCACACTAACTGGCAATCTCGCTGATGACAGAGATACATGTGATACCAACATCGTTATACTATTGGCTCACAAGCCTTGTTAGAAGCGGGAACTAAAGCAGACATTACAGGCGAACACAGAGATTCACATTCACTTTGGATTGGATGTTTTGGATGATTAATTCATAATCTATTTTTTAGGAAAAGCAATATGTTTTATTCCACACCTTTCTAAATGCTGGTGGCTGTATTACTTTCTTTAATTATTCATCTACATAAACATTTTATCACTAGCACATTTAAAGTGGGAGTAGTCAACCTTTCAAAGACATTCCACTGTCGCAAACACAATCGATCCCTAGCGACTACCAACAACAGGACGTACAGTTCTGTGAAGAATGCTCACCAAAGAGGTAATGAATTTGGGAACTATTGGAAATTCTAATGATGTGCATTGCATAGTAGTTTACCTAACTTTACCTGGAGGCTCCTAAATATTCGACCAGCTGTCTGCTTGTCAACTCCTTGATCATAACAGAATATAGTAACTTTCATCACATCGCTCATTTTAGAAAGGCCACCACAAGAAATCGTGTTCTTTGTTCAGATGATCAAACGGACAATGGATCATAGATGTCCATTTTTGGACATCTATGTTGTTAGCAACATGGCTAACCGCTAGCAGCCTGGCTACTTTCCCAAGCAAGAAACAACCGTTAAGAATCCCAATTTGAACTAGAAACCCCGATTTCAGTGCTATGATAAAGGCAAAATTAAACATCTGGTAGTGTTAATAAGTAGGCAGGTTGCATTACTTAGTGATCAAGAATAAATAATGCCAACTGAGCTCTCTCCATCTAGTGAATGTCCGGCCAAGGTTCACTCTTGTTTTGTCGCGTCTTCAATCACTCTCCCTTTTCGCCTTCTTTGCCTCCTCGTCAACTGGGTTATTTTCACTTTTAATGGGTGTACATTACAACAGTACAGTATTGGTGCCACATGGACAATATAGATAACTGCAGGCGGTAAACTGGGTGTGCAGAGATATATGCTGTAGAGATGTGCGTCGATTCTGATTAAACTATAATAATTTATTGGTCATTCTCTTTATTAAATATTTACATTTACATGTAGGGCATAAATATTACAATGGGTAGGATTCCACAATTGCTTTGGTTGTTCCACCATCCATTGCCGCTACTGGGCTATCGTATCTATGGTAACTGGGTGGCTGACGCACTTCCTGTGCCATAAATCGATTTGTCGTGGAAATTATTCTATAGCCATTACACTGTGCAATAAGCATTTACTTTATAATTATAATTTAAAGCAAAAAAGTTCACTACAGCCACTTTAAGGTTGGGAAAGATGCAGTGCTAAAACAGGTAGCCTAGCATGTTTATATTTACAGTGGAGCCCCCTTCAGACACTCAGCGACTGCTTCTCCAGGGCTAGCTAGCGTTGAATGATATTTTTCCACATTTGTTACCATTGCAGATAGGTATGAAAAAGAGTGCATTTCAGCTCAGCTTAGACAGGAGTATACTAATTAGCATAGCATTACACCACAAGGTTCTGATAATAAGCTAAAAAAAGACATCCAGTCGATCCCGTTGTGTGCTACAGCGATAGCATCTCCTCCCCCACTTAACACAGCACTGCAAATTTAACTAAAACAGAAGGACTGTCCTCAGGTGAAGTTTGAACTCATCTATCAGATTCAACCACAACTACTAAAAGCATAGGCCTATAAAGATAATATAAATATAAAGATAAGGTCGTGTCAGGGTGATGGACGACCAGGTCATAAAACACAGCAACGTCCACATATTACCTGCAGAACAACGTCGATAACATAATGCTCT
>OMKP01023685.1:0-13898 GCA_900302375.1 Bathygadus melanobranchus
GGAGCCAAAGAGCCGATGGAAAAGTCATCTCCAATGAGACAGACTTTATTGCTTTCCAAGCCCTGCTTGTCCCACATGAGGTCATTTGGGTGGAATGTCCCAGGGAGTAGAGTGAAAGATGGGGTCAGAGTGCTTGACCTGTTTGTTTTGAGTTGTCTTGAATTTTGAACTTTTTCTTTTGCCATACTAAAAAGGATGGGCCCTTGGGTTTCTCCAGTCACGTGCACAGACGTGCCATTAAGCGGTGTGGGAGTTGGCCTATATCACTATATTCCCCTCTCACTACATCAAGACTGCTGTTGTTGTAATTAACATGCAGGTATTCACTCACTGGAGCGCAATGATGCATATAGATGATTAGGGTATCACTGTATTGTGTGCTAAATAATGTTTTGTCATGTCATTTTAAGATCATGAGTGAAGACTACTTTTGTAAATACTCCTCACAGTCAACCATGAATGCAATGTCTGTTTAGGACTATAACTGTAAATTATGTGAATTCACATAATATTGTGCAATTAATGACCCATTGTTGTGTTTGTTGTGAACATAGAAAATCAACGATTATAGGAACAATGTACAGTAGATATACAAATTCACATAGAATGTGACAGATATTACAACCATCTGATATTACAAAGAGAATACAGAACGTAATCATCCATCGCACAATAGGTACCATGTCTTCAGTTTAGATTAGAGATTATCATGTGTGTGTGTTGTGAACACAGCACAGCTCCTGTTGATGTGTATTGACCCACAGAATAGTAGTCGCGGTAGTGTACATGTAGCTAACTGCCACGGTGTACATGGCAGTAGAAGACGACAGTTATGCTGGGCAGTCACCATCTGTGGTGGTTTGTAATGGAATACATGAGGAGTGGCAGCAGGCTAAAAAAAAAGCTGAAGAAGAAGAAGAAAATAGAGCCTTCACATAGTGTACATTCACACATTTGAAGAGATATTCCTGCGGTCACTATGTAATGACTTTGATATACGATGTACCACATTAAGAGTCACTGGCTGAAGCGTGTTGCCAAAACATTAGCCATCCTGTTGAGGAAGAAAAATCTCAAACTGATTGCCTCAGCATCTTTGTTTTATTTTCCACAGCCGATTTCAATTCATCACAGGAAATAAAATGGTGCGTTACATGTACTCACACACACACACACACACATCTGCCAGTTACACCCGTAATCTATTGGCGCTAAGAATCTCAAGCATAAGCGTGGGGAAAGAAGGCAATTTGCCTCTCGGTTCACCACAAACGGTAGTAATTTAACCCTTGTGCTAAAAGTTGTTGGCATTCGTCGGCTTGATCTATGATGTTAAATCTAGCAAAGGACAAGCTAAATATATAAAGTGTATTGGATTTCCTGAAGCATGAAATTGGTGTCAGTAGTGGTCAGTGTCCAGGATGGCAGAGCAAGTCGTGAGCCACCCCGACATAACCCTAACAGACATAACCCTAACAGACATAACCCTAACGGACACAACCCTAACGGACACAACTCAAACAGACGCAACCCTAATAGACACAACCCTAACGGACACAACCCAAACGGACACAACCCTAACGGACACAACCCTAACGGACATAACCTTAATGGACATAACCCCAACAGACACAACCCTAACAGACATCACTCTAACAGACATAATCCTAAAGGACATCACTCTGAGTCTAATGGATGGCTGTCAGGAGGGCCACCCCCACTCCCCCCCAATTTCCTGGGGTAACGCAACTGGAGGCCATTCCTCCCTCTCTCTGTCTCTCTCGCTCTCTCTCTCTCTCTCTCTCTCTCTCTGTCTCTCTCCCTCTCTCTGGATGAAGTCAAACATCAAGCTCCACCTCACTCTCACTTCCAAGAAGAAGCAAACATCGATGATCCAATGGCCTCCTGGATGCTCATAAGTCAAACTCAATGACAATGAAGCCACAGCACAAAGTGGGATTCTTGGAGCAGTGATAACATAGTGGAGGGTTGTGCCAAGACAAGCAATCCCGTAAGAGTGGAAACACTGTCTTTAAGCTCTGCTGCAAGAGCATTTGGCGAGAAACATGTTGCGTCAACTAAGCCTCAGAAGTGGTGAAACATGCCTTTATTGGTTTAGAAACTTTAGTTTCACTATAAAGGGCCATTCTTTGATTCTGAGGTCATTTTTGTTCGCAATTACGTCTCATTTATATGATGAGGTCACTTTAAGCTCTTTACCAGCATATGTTCACCAGCATGGCTTCAGCGCAATATAGATCTTTTATCATATAGACGAAACCATAGCTTCAAAGGAGAACTTGGATGGAAACTAGGTAGAACTCTCTAGATAAGATCCATATCTATTATCTCATTGCCCCCACTGGACATAATTGATTAATATATTGTCTAGTCTAATCAGTAATCAGTGAAGCTGTTTGGGGAAGGGCCAGACCATCTCTAAATAATTGCTTCTTCATTATTTAGTTAGGAGTTTCCATCCCTGGATCACATGTCTTTTCCATACATGGTCTGCAAAGCTTGTAGCCAGGTTTTAACCTGTTGGTGTTGTTGTTTTTGAAAGATTTACATATTAAAGCTACACATGATACGTGTAAGGCGTGAGTTTCGGCACTTGGGCAAAAGGCAGATGATTGGGCAACAGCTGTCGAAAACACCTACTAGCGACAACCTAAGTTTAAAAGGGTGTGATTATAGACGTAGTGTACGCAGGCATCTGGTTGAACACAAGGAAGGAAGACTAGGCTGGCAGCCATGTTATGGTGGAGTGTTAAAGCCTCTGCTCTAAGCTCTGCGGGTTTTTTACACACAGATCTCAGTCCGTAATTATGTGCAGTTTAAGATGTTTTTTTTTTTATTGTAGCTACTAGAAGGATTGCTCTAATTAGAAAAAAAAGTTGCAGCTGTGGATAAAGAAAGTGCTGCTATCAACCCACAGATAATTTCTAGAATTTTTATTTAATTCTTTAAAAAGTATTGAAGAACACAGAAGCCCATCGTTCAAAATGACAGAAGTTTGGATGCACATTCTAAAAGAACAAAGGCACTTGTTGGCCATCCAATCCACGTCCCGTTTGACTCTCCTTGCCATGTGTCACATCGATGCACTTTCTTTTTCTTCTTCTTCTTGCGTTTGTGTTTTTTCTTTTCTTTTATGATAGCCTCTGGTGCTTTTTTATTTTACCTGCCAGTACGTTTAGTCCTAGCGTGAGAAAGTCTCCTCCTGCACAAGCCAAGGCCCATGAGGGGGCGGTGGGTGGGTGGGTTGAGTCGTCCGAGAGTAATCACTGCAGTGGGATTGACAATTACCTGTCCAACAGAGGCTGTAAATCCGGGTGGGGGGGTTGATTAGTGCACAACTGTGGGGTAGAGAAAATGGAAGCCCTCTCTCTCTCACTGAGACAAGAACGTATCCTGGGGGCCTCGGCTGCTTCACATGCTCTCTCCCTCATGTGGTCGGACGGACTAATGCTTTTTAAAGCCTGAGAAGAGCTGAATCCGAGTTGGCCATCATAGTAGTCTCTGGCTGGGGAATTCACGCTTCAAATGTGTCAAATATTGCTCAAGTATCGCCATCGTAGGCTGCGATGTTCTGTCTATTCAGATTTTATTCGGAAGCCTGCAGATTTCCTGAGCGTAAACGGGGATACATTATTCATTCTTTATTAGTTAACGGAAAGCTTTGCTTGCTCGGAAAAAGATTAACCGTCCAAGAGGGATATCTGGAATCCAAGCCTGTCGCCTGTGATGTCTGTGCTCATACTCCTGACACCGACTGTGGAAACCAACCCAGAACGGTAGCTTTGGAGACTGTTTATGGAGCGAAACTGGAGAAATGCGTCCTGGATGTTTGATACGAGGAGATCCCATCTGCACTGTTGAGGAGTAATGGCAGGAAGCAGGGCTGGCAGGAGGGATGGATGGTACTCATGTGGCAAGCATGGTGGCAATGAAGTCAGTGTCTGGCCCATAGGAAAACAAGCACACACACAGACAGACACACACACAAACACACACACACACACACAGACACACACACACACCGCCAGCTGCATCGCAGGCAGAGTAGTTAACACGCCTGGGGCACATGACGATTTGTTATACTACATATGAACAAAAGAATGGATTTTCCAAAGTTTTCCAAGAAAAAAAGACATTGCAACAATTTGTAGGTGGGGGTTCACAGAACAAAGCAACACTCAGCGACAGTCAGCAAGCTTGCGATGACATCATGGGCTACCTATTCTACAGGTCGCCATAACAATTCTTATAGCGCGATCGTAAAAGGTAAACATTGACCAAAACTCTGATGATGATGTTTTTGGCAGGCTTTTCCCCTTAGGTTTGCAGGAAATATGATCAGGACTGCCAGAAGAGATCCGCAACGAAACGTTGTGTTTTTACTGCCCCGTCGAGATGTGTGAAGTCTGTACAGGTCTGCTATACACAGTGGTAGGTCATGCCCTAGCCCGATATGAGCCAATGAACAGTCCCCAGAGATGCGTTGCCCTAGCCGTTTTCTGAGTGCCATTACACGCTAGATGTACATAAATCCACAGTATTATCTAAAAGGCTTGTGTTAGGGTCATATTATCTGGACATAAATTACAACAGCCATGAAACATTACACTATAAACACACTCGCATGCATGCACGCATATCATGTGCTTGTACGCATACACACAGGTGCAAACACAGACACACTCACAAATACAGCATGGAAAAAGTATTTTGGATAGGGAATAAAGTGAGATAACACTTAATCAGACATATTGAAGTTGACTCTTGGTCAACTTCAATTTCCAACTGGGGTCTCTGTGAAAAGTGTTGAAAAGTCTTCCAAGGAATATAATTTTAACTAGCCAGACAATCACTTATCCAGTCTAGGACAAGAAAGAACCACTCATTGCCATCAGTAACAATACATCCTGGCCTTGTGCATATAGTTACAACTCAGCTCAGTATTACAATACAGATGGTATATTACAGTACAGACGATATATTACAGTACAGATGGTATATTACAGGACAGACGGTATATTACAGTACAGTTGGTATATTACAGGACAGACGGTATATTACAGTACAGCTGGTATATTACAGGACAGACGGTATATTACAGTACAGATGGTATATTACAGGACAGACGATATATTACAGTACAGATGGTATATTACAGTGCTGTGTTTCACTATCAAGCTTCTGTGGCTCTTTGCTTTTTTCAGTGACCTACTTTGGAGCATTTTTTTCTCGATCGCACTGCTGCCATGGCGACTAGTAAATATTACCATCTCAATCTTTTCATCAACATGCAAGTAATTTCCAGCGGGGTAAAGGGTAATGGTTGGGGTAAAAACATGGCGCACATGTTGATTATAACATTTATTAGCCGTGTGGTTACAGGCGGGAGGGTCTCGGGGAGACCCGCAAAGTTATAAAGTGGAAAATAATACAGTACATGTACTGAACTCCAAGGATGTGTCTCCACGCTCGAGTGCAGCATTGACCAAAACAAGCCAGCAAATCACTTTGGTTTTTTTAAAACATGTTTTGAACAGCCTTAAGTTACTTAACACCTAAGTTACGCATAGTGTGAGTCAGTTAGATTTATTTCAGGGGGCAGTGAGCTGACAGCCTGGTCCCCAGAAATGCACAGAGTCCACAATGTTCTCCTGAAGAGACCACTGAGGGATGTGTTTGTTACTCAAATCAAAGTCATTGATGAACCGTCTCTTTTAAAAGAAAAATTGGGAGCAACCTGGAAAATGTAGATTTAAAGAAAGCTGATTAAGGAAGTGTTCTTAAGCTACGATTGAAGTTGAAATGCCACAGCCTTTTTCCTCTTGGTTATATAATTTTACTGACCAGTTTTGGCCAACAAACCAACAATCCAAAGTGTTCACTGCAGGGAAATGACTACATGGGGCAAACTCACGGATGTTGGGAAACACGATGGAGTGAAAGTCCACCATGGGCCCTGTGTCATCACGTCATAGTATTACTCAATCTGGCCTCAACGCAGGCCGGACAGATGCAGCAGACAGCAGAATTATGTTGCGATGAGACAGACATTACTCACACATACTCCTGGTTTTGCCTCCAGTTTTGTCCCTACTAATAGTGGGGTTTTTTTGCAGAGACAAAATTTGTTATTTCTCGGTTGAACAAATATACTCTCTGTGGTCATTTGTCAAAGAAAACTCTGTATGAACATATGAAAGGCTTTTACAGAGTTACACAATTGTCCTCTTCAGCGGGCACAGAGTTAAACAGTTAAGCTCAACAATTTAGTCCACTTAATGTCTCTCAGGCCGAATTGTGGAACTCAGAACTGAGTTAGAACAGAGCTATTGAAGAGTTTAAGAGTATTTATTTGATTCCTTTTGTTTATTTAATGTCTTAATGATGGTTAAGAGCTCCACCACTTCTTCTACCGGTTAATGGGCTCCGGTGTTGTGCTCATTAGTGAGTGGAGCACGGTTAGTCCTCTTTGCACCGTTTTGCCCTCTGTGTAAAGCAGTAGGGGAGATGGGACTGGTAGCTATTCCTCAGCTCCAAACATTCACCCCCACTAATAGTTTGTGTTTTATAGTAGGCCTAACAGGCAGGGAGAATGCCCCGGGTATGTAATACAGTATATAGGGCTATATGTCAAACCTTCATGACATTTCAAAGAATGCTTATTTAGTTGTTTTTTTTTACTTGGTTGGGATGGATTCATGCTGGGTTGTTTTGTTCTGAAATCAGAAAGAAATGCTGGTTTCATTTGAATCTTATCTTAAATAACATTGTGCAGTTTGGTGCCGCACCATTAAGATGGAACTGTTAAAATGTTAATGGTGCCTTGCTCTGTAGCTGTAGTTCAGGGGCATTAAAACCAGAATGCTGACAGGGATAATTGAGTTCACATGTACAATAGCCAAAATAGTGGTTTGTATGTAGTCTTTGTATTAGATATGTAAACCATTGGGAAATAACACATGAAAATGTGAAGGGGTGGATATTTAAATATGTTAAACATTTAAAACATTACAGAGCAAGTAGTTAACATGTTTTGAGCACATGGCAATTGTTAGTACTTCATATGACCAGAAGTAATGGGTCTGGGGGTTTAAAGGCGTTACACATCGAGGGGTGGGAGTGGGTGGGGGGTAAAGGAAGAAGAAGAGTCCATATTGGGTGGGTTTCCAGGAACTTGAAACTGAAGAGGGCAGCATTGGTCCAAGTCTACCAGGAAGTCTCTGCCTCTGAGCGCAAACTCAGGTTCCACATTGTGAGCTGAGTGAGACTAATCAACTTCACTTGACATTGTTAGTTTATCCCCTTGGACTGGCTTCATTTCCCCACAAACTGATATGACAGCGTCCAATTACTGAGGAGTTATTGTGTTGTCTGAAGGCCAACAATATGTTTTGTATTCACTTTACAGCACACACTGGTGTGCTGTGTAATACAGCATGGTCTGGGGTTGACCTGACATAAATCTCTCTTTCTCTCTGTCTCTCTCTCTCTCTCAGCTTTTCTCTGTCTCTCTCTCTCTTTTTAGTCTCCCTCCTGGTTAATGTTAAATATTAATTCTATTGCTTTTGGTCAATTTAGTTAATTTATTGTTAACATAGCCAAACAAATGTTGGTTTTATTCCCCACACATTTTACTGCCTGGTGATATGAAAGTCATAAAATTAATGGCTTATGAACTGAACATGACCATGAATATGATTATAGACAGAGACAGAGGATATCTTTGTGGGTTGGTCATACTCATAGTGATGACCTCAGTTCCAGTAGGGTTGCACACAGCCCTGCTTGTCACACTAATCCTGTGATAATCAACAGATATTCAATTTACATTTACATTTAGGGCATTTGGCAGACGCTTTTATCCAATGCCCTCTGTCTATAAGGGCCACAGAGGCTTCATTTAGACCATTGGCATAACAATAAGATATCTAATTGAGCCAATTTGCTGCTTGTTCTATTGCCAACATCACCACTAATTCTAGTTGTAGTTAAAGTCAGAAGTCAGTTCATGTCACTTTCCGTAACCAACATGAGAACACTGTAGACTCAACAAAGAAAAGCAACAAGCAAAGCATGCTGATTGGCTGAATACCCTCCAAGATGACCTGAGACACAGCTTGCAATTGCAAAATTAATAATGGAATTTTTAATTGAACTTTTAATAACTTAAAATGGAATGTAATATAGAATCTTTTTCATCATGCAGGGGACTTGTCCCTACATGAAGTCCTCCCGTATGTAGAAATCTTATGCATCTCTAACCTGTCTCTCTAATCTTCAAACCAAGGATGTCCTTGTATGAGCTATAGGCCCTAGAGAGAGAGAGGGAGAGAGAGAGAGAGAGAGAGAGAGAGAGAGAGCGATCTACAATACAACACCAACTGTGGCTAACATGTTGTGCTGCTTCACTAAAAGGAACCAGAGTGTAATGGAACCAGTTCAGCGGGGCCCTTGGGCCGTCTTTCCTCAACCCATACAAGGCTGGGGAGTTTCCAGATCACCACAATATCCACAAGCCTATTGTACAGCTGCATCGACTAGAAACTCGTCACCCTGCTCAATCGCATAGATCTGAGGGGATAGTATAGGGTTAACTATTTAAAAGCGTACTGACAGTATATGACCACAGTGGCACAGTGACATTCCTGGGGTAAACACTCAGGGTAATGGAGCCATGGGGACAGACTGTGATAAACTGGCTTATAGATGGCTGGTATTTTAATGCAGCGCACAGTGTGACGAGGACGGCATGTTCCTGCTGAGGTGTGCAGGAATGTGTAAGTTAATGTCCTTCGACCAGAGTCTAGAAACTAGAAGACTAGAAGCCAGAGACTCGAAATCTGCATGAACACAAAAAATGACAGGACTAGTTGAGATCTTCTGTGTTTATTTTTACACTGTGAACAGTTCAAATTGAAGGCCTGCATCTACAGACCTGTACTGTATCGTTGCCTTGATTAGGTGTGCTCGGCTGGGTCAGGATACCGTGATCTTCTGCATGGTAGCGTGCCCCCTAACTCAATCTAATTTTACACATTTGTATCAGCTCACATCAAGAGCGGCACAGTTTCTCTGACACAGTTTGCGTAAAGCACAATCATAACAATACTATTCATTTCAAATAATTTACCACTACTTGTGGAGTGTGTGGTTGGTGGCTGGTTTAGGCAGCCTCACCTGGCCCCAGCCAGAGTCGGGCCTGGTGAGTCTGCTTAAACCAGCCACCAACCACACACACTCCACACTACTGTACTGTACTATTGTACTGGTGCGTATAATAGGGTATGCAGTATAAATGCATGTGTATATTCATATGCCTTATCTGTATTCATATCTCTTATCTGTGCACAGAAAGGAGACAAGGCAGTTAGTAAAAGACACCAGAGTGCATGGATAGCCTATCTTCCTGGTTTGTGTTTCAGTCCTCTGGTGTTAACATATTTGATACTGTTTATTTTTGGTTTATTGTTCCATTAAATAGCAAGTAGAAGAACATTGTATATCAAATGATTACTCAAGAGGTTATATCAAGCAGGTCTGGTCCTATAATTAAGAGCAGAGCATGTGTATTTATCGTCTTGTTTTATTTCTTGAAAGATACAAATATTACATCAATTTACAGAGAACTGAAATGTGTTGTCATGTCTACAAAACAAATCGCTTTAGATACTGTATAAATGTGTGTTCCGTCGCCTGGGGAACATACATCTGCGATCAGACTCTCAGGTCAGCACACTAATATCAGACTATAGAGTCAAATATGTGCAAAACAGACTCTCTGCCATGGTGCATATATTCAGACATTGTCCTGTTTTTTTTCTTCTTAATACACAACGGAGACATGATCATTGATTGGCTAGAGCCAAAATTGCATCAATAGAAAGTCACTAAAACACAAACAACAATAGCACCTCTCTTTTTTTACAAGTTAACATTATATAAAAAATATTAATAAAAATAAGATATGCAAAAACAAACATTTCCACACATGCTATGTTTTGTTAATATCCATAGCTTGGTTGAGATATTATTGCAGTGGTGTCTCAAAGCATTGACAGTACAATTCAATTCATTTCAATTTGACGGGAATCGATTTGATTATTAAATCCTATAATAATTAAATAAATTAACATACTGGAGGTAAACATGTATGCTGCACACCTATTGTAAAAGGTGTGCATGTTGAAATTTAGGATGAAGGTCTTTTTATCTTTTTTGAAAACAATACTGCATATAAACATTATGACTTATTTTAACTTCAGTATTTGGTCGACAAATTCATCATCGTATAAATGTGAAATTATGATGAATTTAAAGCAACATTTTACAAAATTCTTATATTGCATTTTGAAAAATGTATCCATCTGGTTTACCTTTCAGCTCATAAGTCTCAGATGAAGATTTTTTCTAACCCTTCTTGAATAAATAAGTTGAACCAAATCTGGTATTGACAATATTCTCTGTACGAATAATAGTATATAATATATACTATTTTTGTTCTAAAATAGAAAAAGCATCAAGGCTTGTGTTATGTCGTGATGTCGTAGTGCTTCCTTCTTTAGTCTGTTGGCTCCCGCCCAGACTCTCAGGCTTCATTCAACTACCTTGGTGGCCACTAAGAGGCAGAGTCAGTTCAGGCACAGCTGAAGTGCTCAGTAAGGATACCTGGAGATGGAGATGTAGATGATGAATATGCTCTGGTAGGTGACCCGGCCCTGTTTGGACAGAGTGGTCGCCTGCACCTTGAGCCGCACCAGCCCAGAGCTCTCCAACGCCCTCAAGGTGAATATGATGCCCCGGCCAGCCTCGTCCCTGATGCCAAACACCTGTCCGCTAAGCCCCGCCTCCCCTTCCTGCTCCAGCACGGAGAAGGACGTGCGCTCCTGCAGGACCCCCGACTCGGAGAAGGCCGAGAGCCGCACTACGTTGTGATTGGCTGGGATGCCGAGGGGCAGCGTCAGCAGCTTGTACTGCAGTAGCAGCGGGGAGCTGCCCGAGGCGCAGTCCAGCAAGCAGGGCCTGTAGCACGTCCTGTTGATGGGGCATGATGAAGCATGTCACCAACACACATTTACATTTACATTTAGCAGACGCTTTTGTCCAAATCGACTTACAATAAGTACATTTGTCCGAAAAGAATGAAACAACAAGATATTGCTGACGGTACAGCAGTAAGATTTGAATAGAACAAGTTTCAAGCACTCATAATTGCTTGTGGATGAACTAGAGGATACTTTCTAGAGGAGGTTCCTTCCAGTTCATCCTCCCCACAGTGTCTTCCACACACAAGCCCTCTATCTAGAAGCCATGATTCTGTATACAAAAGAGTAACATGTTGTCTTACCCAGGGCTCCCCCCTCTCTGATAGGTTGCTGGACAGGGTGTGTCCAGGCACTGGTACCCCCCGCGGGTGTTGAAGCACATCTGGTTGAGACCACACTGGATACCATCCATAGCACACTCGTCGATGTCTGTAAACACACCCCATTGTATTGTGTTGATATACATCCAGTCTGAAGTCATTATTTAAGTACGTATTTGTGATGTAATAGTTGGTTAGTTTGTGAGTTGTTACCTTTACAGCTCCTGCCATTGGGTAAGAGCTGGTAACCATGGGGACAGAGACACTGGAAACTGCCAATAGTGTTTTGGCACTCATGTTGGCATGGTTTCCTCAAAACACATTCATCCACATCTGTAAAGAGGCCCGCAACACAAACAGGTGAGCAAAACATTAGGATTTGGGCTTCTGGTTTCACTTACCTGCTGTAGAAACGGACACATATCTAAAAGGTTGGGTCCCAAATGTAAACCATTTCCATCTGTTTTGTATTTTTGCAATCATGCTGTTAGCTAGACTTGCATACATTGATTGGTGTCCAATGGCTACAAACCCTCAATTGAAAATAAACACTTTAGTCTGAGACTGGATCGTTAAATGTTCATTGGCCATTCCCACTGTGCGCTGGTGGCTTCAGCAGTTCAGCTGGCCTACTCACCCACACACGAGCCGTCGCGGTTAGCGTAGCCGGCGGGGCAGCTCTGCCTGGTGATGCGGGACACCCCGTGGGTTCGGGTGAGGACGGGCCGGCCCAGGGTGGACACCAGCTGGGGGCGGAGCCTGGCCCTGACACGGGACCCGTTGGTGAAGGTTTGGCCGCGCTCCAAGCCTGCGCACGAGCGCCCGTCTCCCAGCAGCACCGTGCCCAGGGGGCACGTACACCGGAAGCTTCCTGGCACGTTGCGGCACTGGTGGGCGCACGGGCCCGGCTTCTGCAGACACTCGTTGATGTCTGTAAAGAGCAGCCCAGGGAATCACGCAACACAAAAGACTTACTGTAGGTCTTAACGGCCCTCTGTTTTACCACCAGGTGCACAGTTAAAGTTACAGGCAAATCCATGACATCACACGTGGGAGTGTCCATCCAGAAGCACTGGGACAGCGAGGAAGGATCAACTCTGTAACACATCGGTTTGCCCTGTCTGCACACGCAGCGCCTCACATCTCATCATTCAATCATGCATCTGGTTTGGACACCTCCAAAAGTCAGGATTTGACACGGCTCGTAATGGTGCATTAAATCAAGCATCGCATTAGTTCAGGCAGCCGATGGCTCAGCTGATTAATGACATGTCATTAATCACCAGCCATTTAACACACAGGTCTAGAACTCACACACACACCTATTTAGTGACTCCGCCCATTAGGCTCATTATGTACACGCTCAGCGTGACACCAACCAATTACCAACAAGCTGTCGGTGCAGCTGACTCGAGATCAGATCTAAAGTCTAGAACACAAACACACAGAATAGTGCTCTGTTGAAATCCTCTACTCAGTCATCATCACCTGCTGCGTTTAGGACACAAGTCACCGTAAACACCCACCACCACCCCCACGACCTTCATTTATACAACATATAGCATATTACCTAGATAAGCCTTTTCTAATATAATAACTGTGATATCAGGCTGCTGCTCGCTCTGTTCTACCATGGGGGTTCCAGCTGCTTCTCCTGGGGCATGGCTGCTAGGATGGGCAGGGAGATTTCCGAGTACACAGTCATACCGACAAACACAACTGCATCGCTCCAGTCTCTAATAAATGGCTTTTCTTTGATGAAATGGTGAACTGAACCTGGCCACCGGTGAAGTTCTGAAACTGGAGGTGCTTATGGGAGACACCTACCTAGACATGGGAGGCCGACTCCCTGCGAGCGATACCCGCGGGGGCACACACAGCCGTACCCCCCCACCGTGTTCTGACATATCTGGCTGTAGCGACACATGTGACTCCCATCCTGGCACTCGTCAATATCTAAAACATACAAACAAACAAACAAATCAATATTATTAAAATCATGAGCAGTCATTGGCAATAACTTTAAGATTTTCTTCTTTTTTTACATAACCACATACATATGTGACCTGGGAAAATATAACATATTTGAAAGACAGAGAACGAGAGAGAGAGAGAGAGAGAGAGAGAGAGAGAGAGAGAGAGAGAGAGAGAGAGAGCGATAGAGACAGAAAGACAGAAAGAGAGAGAGAAAGTATGCGAGTCACCCACCGACACAGGCTCCATTGTCTGTCTTGGTCATGCCCGCTGGGCAGCTGTCAAAACACTGGTATCCTCCTTCTGTGTTGCGACACTGCTGGTGAGCCGGACACACACTCCTCATGCACTCATTGACGTCTGTACACACCAGACGCCACACACACACACACACACACACACACACCGCGCACACACACACACCCCCCACACACGCACACACACACACACACACACACACACACACAGAGTTTGTCTCTGACTGTGGTGGTTGTTCCTCCACCCCTCTGGTCCAGGGAGAGCAGGAGCCTCCAGCCTCAGC
>OMKP01023691.1:0-10786 GCA_900302375.1 Bathygadus melanobranchus
TACTTTATCGCTATAGTTCTTTTTATGTGTATGTGTTTACAGGCCAGTCTTGGCCTCTCCAATATGGTGGCGATGTAGACGTCCGATCCAAAGGCCAGTGTGGCGTCTATGTGTCTACGCAACGCGACGCCGCTAACAGCCTATCCCTTTCCCCGGTGGCCGGTTGTTTCAGCAGGTCTGTTCCCCCTGGCGTATACCTGCTGAGGCTCATCTTCTGGTATAGCACCAGGGCCCATTGGACGGCCCGCGGCAGCCCGCTCTCGAACCAGCTCTGGCAGCGGAAGACGGGCGACAGGCATACGGCGGCGGTGACGTAGCTGGAGGAGCCGCACTCCCCCAGGTAGGACAGGAGCAGGCCGGAGCCCGTGCTCTCCCCGGCCGCGTACAGCCTCCCCGCGGGCTGCCGGTAGCGAATGTAGCGTACGGCCTCGCGCAGGTCCGCCGGGTCGCCGAACTGCTGCAGCTTGAGGGTGGTGAGGGGCGTCCCGTTGTGGCTACGCCTGTTGAAGACCACCGGGAGGTAGCCGTGGGACAGCGTGGCCTCGCACAGCTGTACGGAGGCAGAGGTAGGACAAAAAGGAGAGGATACTTTGGATAATATGTACCTGCGAAAAAACAGTCAACTATGAAATATATAGTTATATGAACATGATGTCACTCATGGTGTTAACTGTACTCCATATTGGACAATACATAAAATATAGATGAAAAACAATTGAAAAATAACTACAGTATGAGATTAATAAGTGGTGCTACAGGTCATTAGCAAGAACCCTAGCAGAACAACCTCAATGATAGATTAATTACATGTGCCTTAACCTCGGCTGGGATAATGAAAGACAATCAGTGCTTGAAGCCCTGAACTGTAATGACCTAAAGTAGAACTAAAGAAGAGACATCTAGATCTATGGAACGAAGCCATGCAATTTCCCTTTTATATTTGTGTATATTCCCCTCTTCTCTCTCTCTCTCTAGTTGTCTTGTTGTATGCTGTGTGATGTGTACAGTGCTGAATGTGTGCTCCTGCTGGTACAACACATTTCCCTTGGGGACAATAAAGACTTTTGCACTTTTGAACAAAACTTAAACTTCCTTTTGTTTTTAAAAAACAAAGTAAAAGAAGCAATGGCATATCCTACCTGCAGAAGCAGATATTCTAGTTTAACCAACAAAGAAGGGCAACATTTTGTGTTGCTAAAACTGTGTTGCATCAGTTAAGAGGAGAAGAAGAGTATTATTTGTTTTAGTTTGATGTGAATTCTACTGGACGGTGTTGAAGCCCACAGGCGCTGGAAAGATGTAGCATATCACAACATGAAATATTTACCAGATGGAAACCTTTCTTAAACGTTTTAATTCATAAGTCGCATTTTCTATAGTCTGCTTTAGTAATAATGTCTAAATGCTGATGTTGATGAAAACACAATTTAAAGGAAATGAGTGCGTGCTAAATGCGTTTAGCTTACACTATTTGGATGGCTTGCCGCATACACAATTAATTAACGAATCCAAAAAAAGTACTTGACAAAGAAAACTAAAGTCACAGCATTTCTTTTTGGCTATAATGTTTTATTCAAACCTCAGCATGACTAAGAAATAACAAATCTCTGACTGTGAAGAGAGAGAGAGAGACCATTTTCTGCCAGGGCTGAGAAACTGTCAAGTCAATGAGAAATTCCATGAACAAGGAGGGAGACACACACACGCACACACACGGTAAGATGTTTCTATTCCTATCCGTCTGTGTATATAATTGATAACAAAAACATCAACATTGGGTCCCAGCATTGTGAACGCTGTGATACGGCACCATCCAACATTCACAGGAGGTCAAAGACATCCCTTTTTCTTTCTCGTATGACAGCTGTCACTTGCGTGCACGCGCACGCACACACACACACACACACTGAGCTGTGTACAGTAGCAGCAGTCTTAAGTGAGATGAGGCGTGCTTGGTGGGCGGGTTCTGCAGCTCCCAGGGGTACACTACAGGCGGCATCATTAGCTGCTGTGTACGTGTACGTGTGTGTGTGTGTGTGTGTATATAGAAGAAGAAATCCATACCCATATCATTCTTGCTGCCATTGTTGTTTGATTCTTCCACACTCAAGCTGTGAGCTATGATGTACTGTTGCCGTTCCCTCCCCCTGTGAACCTGTACACACATGCTCTTGCATCTCCACTGATGTCCTCACTTCCACTCACGTTTTCCCAAACTTACTCTTTTTGGAGTTAACGGCAAATAAACTCATTAAACACAAGCCAGATACCGATGCCTTTCTTTGTTTTTATAGGCTACGTTGGCCTATAATTATATACAGGGTGTTCTGCTCTTTGAAGTGTCCTTGCAGGCTGCCGGTCAACATTGTGATGGCTATGCTAAATGTAGACGCTAGCCATGAATGGGCTCAGTCAGTCTATTGCCACTACCGTCAGTGTGTAAACCTATAGGCCTAGAGGTCAAAGCTCAGTTTGAAAACCTAGAGGTCAAAGACTGCTGCTTTTGTGTTATCTTTTTGCCTACTTCTGGGAAACTTTCTTTCCCACTCCCTCTCTGTTTGGACTGGGATCTCCCAAGTTTAAAGTGAAACCATGGCTTTGGTCCAAAGACTTTTGGACTGTTTATTTACACTGGCACATCTTCCCATCTCTTCTGAACGGCTTTGTTTTTGTGTTTGGAAGTATTGTGCAGCTGCAGGTCAGCACCCACACAGAATCAGTTGTGATTCTTGTCCAACTACCAAATGTGCTGACATGCTCCAGATTCCTTCTGTTTTGTCTACACAACAGTCTGTTTTGTAAACAGAAAACAAAGCATTGTAATTAATAGTAGTTTCTTTTACTCTTTTTCTTTTTTTTACTAGTAGGCATACAGCCAAACAAGCCAAGACGTTACTATACTATAAACCGTCAACATACAGTACATGATCGTTTTTAACCAGGTCTGATGGGTCACAGACGTCAGAATGGGTCACAATACCTTCAGCACGTTTCTAGTGATCTTCCCAAACGAGTTTGGGATGATGAGAAGAACGGGGCTGGTTGAGGTGCTCGACGTCCTCCTCCGTTTGTGATAGGACGTCCCGGAGAGCGCCACTGCCCAGTCCAGGGAAACCAGACCTTCGTCTGCGAGTTGCAGGTGGTCCCGCACGAACTGGACGGGGCTGCTGTACGGCCAGCACGCGTCGTACGCGCTCTGGAGGACGGCACTCGCCCGCCACGTCCATCCGACGCACGGGGAGTAGCTGTTAAAAGTCCTACAGTGTTTGAGAAGGTAGTTGGCCAGCGCCGATGGCTTGCATACGAGCGCCGCCGTGGATGCGTTCTTTTCGTGTCCACTCGTGCCACCGTCCGACCTCTCTTTGGCGTGCTGCCTCGGGAGTCCAGCGCGTCCCTCCGTGGGGAGCGCGTCTGGGGAGTTCTTTCTGGAGCCAACATGTTTGGAGCGGGGCCATAGCAAGGCCCCCAGGATCACACAGCAAACAGCCATCAGCCATCCCAGCATTGGCGCGGAGTGTAGGTTACTCGTTACACGGCGAATTAAACCAATACTTTAGCAAGATGCCGGTCCTGACAAGAAGCCGGTGCGCACTGTGGTGTATTCAAACACTGTCTAAGTCTTCAAACAGAAATACACTTGAAAAATGACTAAATCATCGATGCCTTCATTGTTTATTTGAATGAAGTTACCTTACTACTCTGCAGCTTCAATATCTCCAAGCCGCGGTGCCAAAGCGCACCCGAATATCCTCGTACGAGACATGTCTAAATGATTTTTGCCCAACGAGTTCACTCATCAATACGGTTGGTTCCCATTTCTGCTCGATGGGTCTACGCGACGTATTTGTGTGCGTCAACTGGTAGTCTGTTAGTCTCTTGCGTCGCGCAAAGTGCTCAAGCGAGCAGCTTCTGACTCCGACTGCAGCGCACTTTGTGCTGAAGGCGTGTGGCTGGCGGGCGCCTCCCATCCCTCCATCCTGTCGACGCACACAGAAACACACTGGTGGTGAGTTCAGTGCAATATCGACTCTCTGCCATCGTTAACCAACCGCCCGAGAGATCTGTAATGTCGACTCTGTATTTAGTTTTTGTGGCGCACTTTCACTATCCTAGAATATGTGTAGTTTTACATATAACAGCAATAACGACAACGACAAAACCACAAACTTGGACCCTAGGTCCAAGTTAATCTGCATATACGGCCAAACACATATTGTTCCTTATCGTTTGGAAAACTATTTGATGCAGACTGCGCATACTTTATGTTGGCTGTAGTGTACGATAATATACACACATACACACATATTTGCCGTGTCAAGAAGACCCTGAACTCCGAAGGGATGAGAATGTGTACATTTAGATTTACATTGACATTTAGGGCATTTGGCAGACGCTTTTGTCCAAAAGTATACATTTGTCGAAAGAGAAACAACAATATATTGCTGACGGTACAGTAAGATTTGAGTATAACAGGTTTCAAGCAGTCATGATTGCTAGGTTAATAGAACACGTTTCCAGCACTCATAATTGCTAGGTTGACCTAACAGTTATGAGTGCTGGAATGCAATCAGCTAAATGCAGCTGACTGTGATGTTGATGGTGTTCTTTTCACACAAACGCAAAAGAAGAGGGTAATGTAGAAAAACAAATGAACAACCAGCCCTATATGATTATCTGAACATTGAGCTTATGTCCTTCAATTGAGCATTGTAGAAACTCCATGAAATGGACAGTTGGATGTCTGCTTATTGGATGCCCTGCTAAAAGCCTTAATTAAAAATGGGCCATTTTGATTGAAGATGTGAGGTTAACCTTCTTCTATGAATCCAAGTATTTTTGACTTACCTTCATGTCGCTACTCATGATGAGAACAGTATTACATTAGTTTTATTGTATACGCATGGTTGGAAATCTGATAATCCAAGCATGATCCTCAGAGGTATGATAGGCGATGAAGACAGCGTCATGACAAGGAAAACAACACTTAATCCATACGTAAAGATCACAACCAAGGGGGCGTGGTTTAGGAAAAGCATTTGGTTTTGTTGCGTGACTCATGGGTTTAATGTGTGAGTGGCAACCTTGCTGTTTTCTCCCGCTCCCTAATCCTGAATGAACCTCGTCTTGCGGTAATGCAAAACAGCTGTGGTCATTAGGAAGATTCAAAGCAGGTTTTAAGAGCGCTGCTGTTCCTGGTGACCTGTCTGATCCACTCTCCACACTCCCCACCTCTACTCTCTCACTCTCACTCTCACACACACACACACACACACACACACACACCTGCCGTCTCTGCCTCCAAACAAAGCGTGCGCTATGACTTCACACAGCTTGCGCACTGCACTGCGGTCAACACTCGCCAGTCATCTCAGGTAAGCTAGGGCACGCACACTGTTGTGTTTATGTAGTGAAATGTCAGACTTAATATGATGGCAATAACAATATTAGAGCGAGACAAGATCATGTAGTCTGGAAGTGCTTTTTCGGGCTGTAGAGTAAAAAGAAAAATACTTACACATGCGTTTTATTTCTTCCAACAATGAACCAATGACAAACAATTCAACCAAGCATTGTCCCCCATCACACTAACTGCTTCGATGCCGATTGCTTCCTGTGACCACATCCTGTTTCCTGTCTCGTTTAAAACTTTGTTGATAGCACAGCCCAGACAGACCACATACACCGAAGTCCCTGCAGCTTGCCGTCTATGCTATAAAAAGGGAGAAGAACTAATGATCGTGCTATGCAGTGCCTCATTGGCATTCGCTAATGTCACATTGTGAAGAAGTTCAATTGTTACCACAGTGTGGTTAACACATACTCCAACATACTCTTAACTGTAGCACAATGGTTTCTACACATCCTGCGTTCTCTGGTGCTGCTATTTCATAACTGTGAAATATTGAGACACTATGATGAAAAATCCTCCTGCCGCCGTAGTTTTGAAGCCAGCTGTCTGGGTGGAAGCCAGTCTGAGATTTCATTTCACCCTCCCTCCAACTGGGACAAAGTGTTAAAAAGAGAGGCGTAGGGAGGATGATATCACACACACACACACACACACACACACACACACGCGCACACACACACTGTGCCCCTTGACCTACTTGATTGAGATGAATGAGCCACTTCTTAGGAAAATAGATTAAAAGGAGATTAATGGCTCTTTTTTTTGGTCAGTGCACACACTTTGTACCCACACAACACACACACACACACACACACACACATAGAAGTTACAAATCGTCATGCTGCTTGTATAACATATGGAGAAAACCCAGATATCAGCAACGCATGTTAAGTAATGTTCAATTCTGGCCATGGTTAGCATTTCCAAGCCGTGGTGCAGCAATTATATCTCTGCAGTTATCCTAACGCGAGTAGTCCTACTACTGACATTCAACAAGGTGTGTCAATACCTCTGATCAATGCATAACATGGCTTGAACCCAAGTGGATTTCAATGGGTGATCTGTACTGCGAATGCACATGCACCCGTGTACACACTCCTCCTCCGTGGTTGTGTTGCTGTTGTTTTCACGCGGGCTAGAAGATCATTGTACGAGCACATATTCCCATGAGGAGGACATATTCCCATGAGGTATCCGTGAGGTTTCTCATGATCCACAGGGTATCCACAGGGTTGTCCTCCTCCACGAACCTCATCTCACGCACTGATTTTCAACGTTGTAGTCCGTCATGAATGCGCCTAACAACGGTTTCCGACGGTGACTGAGTTGGCATCGGGAACAGCGCGTGAGGAGACCCACGGTAACCCTGTGACATAAACATACAGTTGAACACCTGTGATTGTGTAGACTTGTCAGTGGAGCGGATTGTTTGTAATCCCCTCGTTAGCGCCGGCAAATTTAGCCCAAGAGTAATTGTTTAATTGTGTGGATCTCGGTGTCTTGAAGCGAAATGTCTTGAAGCGATTAATCTCATTGCCAAGTGCGTCAGGCCGCGCGTCCTGTGAATGACGAGGCGTGTAGACTATGAGAATGCATGTGTTGCTCAACACGCTGTTTGAATGTGGGCCTTTGTTTGCGCTGGCAAGACAAGCCTCGAGCTAGTGGTGGCCCAACAGGATACGATGCTACACAATGACAATTAGAAAATTAGCCTCACGGTGGCCGAACCACAACAGAGAATCCGTTGAGCTTAACCCTTTTTGTTTGTTCTCTTGCTGTTCTGGCCCATAATAGATGTTCAATGCGTCGTTGTCCACGCAGCATATGTAAACTTACACACAACATGAGGTGAAAATCAACCCTTGTGTGTCCGTACATTCCAAGTTGTTGTTGTGGACACTTCTTTGGCGATCCAAAAGCCATGTTGTTTATCTTCCTCTTGGTTGGACTCTCGCTGTGTGTCACCTCAAGGTTCTGTGTGTGCGTGCGTGCACGTGTGTGCCCTTTGTGCCAGGACTGGATGTACGGTAAACGGAACATGACCCTTCAACGGCCCAACAGTTTAGAAAGGCAAGAGGTTTGGAAAGAGGTCAACGCTGCTTGTTTTCCGATAGCCTGAAAACAAGCGAGGTTGGTTTGAATCTGCATACTCCATGTGCAGTGTGCCTGTGCTAGGCTAGACCCCTTTGTGTGAACCACAACAGCAGCAGTATGTAAGTTTGAAGACGAGGAGGTCACATTTACATTTACGTTTTTCTATTGTTCTATTTACTATTATTAAGATCAGATGTGAATACATTTTCATACATTGATGAGGCATGTGGTGTCGGATTGTGGTTTCAATGGAAGGTGTTAAAGTCCATCGCTAGGTGTCTTAGGCCCTACTGCACTGCAACAAAGGCGGATGCTTGCTTTGTGTCAGCGCTGTCGCTAGCTCCACCAGCTAGCTGCCTCTCAGGCCAAAGTGCAAATAAGAGCAGCTAGCTGGAAGAAATGTGACACAGAAGAAGAAGAAGGTGACGATAACGAACAGCTCTTACAGATCAGGCTTCATTTAATTTTGAGAACAGTGATATTTTCATACTTTGTGATATGGCTAGGTTTAAAGGTCAGTATATATACATGTATATATAGTCTATATATTGTCTACCCGGCCTTTGTCAGGCACCAGCCTCTGAAATGACCCAAGGCTTAATGACACCAACAGTGAATAGCAGGAAGGCCAAACATAAAGGAAACCATTACACATCCAGGATGTCATACAAAAGTTTCTGGAAAAAGAACAGCCCTGTTGGCCTGTACCCTACAAATGACGTACAAGGACAGTGTGTGCAAATAATCATGATTGCCAGCAGAAGCCCCATGGCGCCAAAACACAGCAACCTTTGAAACACAATGACCTCTGCCGGAACAGAGATTTGAAACAGTTTTATAACGGCAATTATAGGCTACACGCGGCCTTGTACGGAGCGACACATGAAATGAAGACACAAACAAACTAACCAAGAAGTAAAGGAAGAAAGAAACATTGTAAGAAATACATGAACAAAGTTAGAACCAAGCACTCAGAAGAAAGAAAAACACTATGAACCAAACAAACACAAACAAAGAAAACGGTAAGCTAACAACTACAACACGTCGAGCCCATCGATCTCTAAGCCTAAGCGTGATGGATGGATGACGATGTACCCTTTCAGAAGGAATCCTTTACAGCGAAAGACGAACAGCCGGACGTGAAGTCACAGACTTCCTCGTAAGATCTGGCTGGTGAGATTAGAAGCATGGCCTTTCATCTCTTCACTCAATGTAGCACAGTGTTGCCAATGCCAAGCGGACTGCCCTTCACTTATTATTACTCATTTCTACATGTATTATTTACACAAACACGCACACACTTGCTCGCACGCACAAGAGCACACAGACAAGCACACACACACAATTTAAAACACACACAGTAAACATAATTTCCTAGGAACCCAAACTCTCTGTTGCGAGAGACACACAGGCATGCTAAATAAACAGTAATGAGTGTTTGCAAGTGCAAAAAAAAAAACCCAAACGTTAACCAAAAGCTCCAACCAAGATCCCTTAAACTTTAAGGGATCTTGGTTGGAGCTTTTGGTTAACGTTTGGGTTTTTTTTTTTGCAGAGGGAGAGCATACTTTAAGGCTTAAAGTATGCTCTCCCTCTGTCAGTCTTTGACTCTGTTAGCTTGGTGTCTGTGTCTCTATCCCAGTGTTGTTAGTTTTTCCTCTTTCACCTTGTCAAACACAGTGGAGCGGCTTTCATTTGACGTCTACCATCTGCCTTCCTATGGTCTCTCTCTCTCGCTCTCTCTATCTCTATCTCGCTCTCTCACACACACACACGTTCTCTGTCCAGCTGAGGTCTCGCATCACCCAACACCAGTCTGTAATCAGAAGACCCAACAATGGCAAGACCTTGATAAGCACCTCTTAGGTAACGAAACACCTGCGACACCTGTGACCATATCACCAGGCCCCGGCTGATCGGCCCATGATGTCATTGTTTTGATGAGGAGATGGCAGAACATTGAAACATCTATGAAAGCGTGTCTTGTTTTGTTTGCTATGTTCGCGTGCCACACAGGATCGGGAAACTTTATTTACTCTGCAGGGCTCAGCATCCATCCAACCATCATTAATTTTAAAGACCCACTGGCTCCTAATTGGCTTGTTTATATTTTAGGTTAAGGATTAGCATTACATTTGAGTCTGGTTTAGAAGTCACGGCTGGGGCTGTTTTGTTCAACTGCTGACTCCTCCTAGATCTCCAAGGAAAACAACAAACTTTCCAGACATACAATTACAGGCAAGACGGACATGAATGCAACACATGACAGACACCCTATTTGGATCTGAAGTTTATGTCCGGAATTCAAGTAAGGATCTCCCAGGGTCTGACCTTGTTTACGTTCAGCGAGACCAGTCAAGTCAATGCTATTTGACAGCGCTATTGAATGATGACAAGTGTGGGCATACTAGCCACAAACCACAGCCATTTTTCTATCCAATTTTTTAATTAAAGTTGCTCTGGTCCCTGGAATTATAGCCAAACACAACATATTTGTGGTCGTGTACTTCTCAAATGTCTTGCCAATGCCAAATATGAACAATTGTGTCAGTGTGGAGTGTGTGTGGTTGGTGGCTGGTTTAAGCAGCCTCACCTGGCCCGAGTTGGCTGATTAGACTCTGGGGCTGGGTGAGGCTGCACACCTGTGGTGCATGAGAACAATCAAGGCACACAGGTTAAACCAGCCATCACCAGGCCTAGTCCCTAGTCCCCACGCTTTTATTTTTTATAAATGTAGATAAACGTAGATAAAACTAGATATAAACTTTCTATGCGTTTTGGCCTTTCGTCCACATGCAAAACTCTTAAAACAGTGCTTGTGCGGACAGGATTTTTTTAAAAGAAGAAAAGAGGAAGAAAAAATAAAAAGAGTTAGAAACTGACCGACAGCGTGGCTTCCGCTGTCGCTGCTGCTGGCAGTTTTTTAGAGAACCACTCACCCAAACAACTTCCCACTCGACACTGCACTTCCTCGGGTCCTCGGCAATACACCAGCCAGTGCAGTGCCCGTTCCGTGCCTGAACGGCTCATCCAAACACTTGACACTGCACTTCCTTGGGTCCTGCCAAGTGTGAAGTTCACCATCAAAATATAGACATACACATACACACACACACACACACACACACACACACACAGAGACAACTTCCATTATAATTAGACAGCCGTGTATGTGTGGACAAGGCCTCAGAGAGAGCGCTGATATGTCAGCATTTACCAACTTGGCTGTAACAACTTGCCAACACTTCTGTAAACTGGGCGATGGCCAAAGTCACATCTGCG
>OMKP01023693.1:0-17750 GCA_900302375.1 Bathygadus melanobranchus
GCCGCTACAGGTGGCCCAGACGCAGGGCCCGGTAATGGTAGCAACGCAGGAGCCGACGCCAACAGCATGACCCGCGAGAAGTCCCACCAAACCCTCGCCGACCTCAAGCGCCAGCGTGCCGCCGCCAAGCTCAACAAGTACCCGGCCCCCGCGCCGCCCCTGCCCTCTCCCGTGGAGGAGGAACCCCCCGGGGCTGATGGTGGTGGTGGTGGTGGTGATGATGACGGTGGTGCTCCCGACGGGACGCGACCCCAGGTCCCGGGACAGGGGCAGGGAGAGGTGGGCCGCATGGACGAGACAACGGCGACGACGCCAGGGGCGGTGGTGGTGTCCACGTCAAGCCAAGTGTACTTCACCCCGGCCAGCGGAGACCCTCCCCTGCTCAAGCTCCGCGCCCCTGAGGAGGAGCAGTCCCCCGCTAAGGAGCCCTGCTGTAGACTCATGTAGACGCGCCCCCCATGTGTGTAACACATACATATTAAACACACACATACACACCTGCCTGGTCCAGTAGTCTCCTTTGGCGAAACATTATCCTGGTGAACGTTCCTTTAAGGATTCATCTGGGATTTGTTTTCGAGAGGGTTTTTTTTTGTTTTCTAGTTTGTGGCCCGTGAAGGCCTGATGGTTTTGGCCGGCGCCCCAAGAAACAAATGTACATTATTAGTTGTTGACGTCTGTTCGTCATATGAAACGTAACACCATGTGCACTTGTCACTAAGAGTCTCACCATTCCAAGCAGCAGCAGCAGCAGCAGCAGCAGCCTCCTGCCTAATATGGGGATCCCGACCATGACAACTTGATATTTTTACGTTAGTGGCCCATCTAGTGGCCGATACGAGACGTACAATCTCCAGTGTTATCCACCTAATCTAGTGTGGCCTGCTTTCGTTGGTCTTATTTATACACCTTATTATTTTTTTCTCAGTATCCGTTTAGGGCTGACTGGTCATTACTTTAAAACTATACAAATCAACATTTTTTGTTATCTGAAATTTGGATCCGATGAGGAAAAGAGTTGAGGATGTGATTGACTGATTTTGATCAAACAATACAAGGTGATTTTGTCACGAATGGTACCTATTGTAGAGCTACTCGTTCTGAACAAGAGGCCTGTAAATGTTCTACACAAGCATGTAAAACACCTACACAAATATATACACAATGTCCTGCCCAGTGTCAATAAATGCCTTGACACAGTTTTCCGACAACGACAATGTACTAGTTTATTAACTTAACTATTAACAGTGCACTAAGAAGAGAAATGTCTACAAGATTGTACAATATTTTAGCGATGAACCATGGAGCTGTCCGGTCAGTGTCGATGGTCATAGGTCTCTCCACATTTCTGTTTTTTGATTCCTTAAGTGGAACCAAATAATTTATTCTCTCTAATATATTGCTGTGTTCACAGCACAAATACTGCCTGGTATTTGTGAGCATGAGATTTTTCTGTTTTGATTCTACTAGGATTTATTTAAAAAGACTGGAGTCAAAAGTCCATATTTTGAGAATACTAGTGCCTTTTTTTTGGAGGTTTATAATACGACTCGATACGATAGACATTGGGTTTGGGTCCCTGCTGAAGGTTTGAGGTGGGTTAGGGTTACAGTGGTGGGACAACCCAAGTCATCCGTTCGCTAACGTGGGTGGCGTGTGGCACGACGTGCGGTTACCATCTCCAACTAACGCCTATGTTTGGTTTCTTATTGATTTATACTCCTTTTCACCAAACGATTTTGTATTTTTTATGTGACTCTGATCCTGAGCTTCTGCACAACCAAGTGATGGTGTGATTTAGACCCCGTTGCTTCCGATTTGAGAGAGCAATTTGAGGGGGAAAAAATGATAATTAAGGAATCCAACCCTTTTCACAGAGGTGTCATCATATGACAAACACAGGGGCACAGGCAGTAGACTACACTGGTGAAGATAAGTCTACCTCTGTGCCGTGGTACAAGAAGTAGCAGAACCATAATTAGCATTATGAGTGATGCTGTGTTTGTCCTACGATGCCACATCGGTGGGAAGGGTCCGTTCTTTTGTACTAATTGGAATGAGAGAACCACTGTACCCATGCAAATCTATGGTGGTCTCTTGGGGGGGGGGACATCTGTGTCTGTCGTTTCACACTCTCTCCCTTAATCGCACAAACTTCTGAGGTGCCCTGGAGCATGGCGTGCCCTCCCTCGACTAGTTAATTCATGTCATTGTTTTGTATGGGTGTATTTATTTATTTACTGCCAGTTCTCAAATTGAAAAAAATGATAATAATAAATGAAGCTTTTATTCCAAAACTTCAAACCTATAGGTCTACATTATTCATGTGAATGTGAGTTTGGGTGGGGTGTGAACACATGTATTTTTTGCCTGCTGTTCTACAGGTGATAAGATTTGTGATAACTGCTGGAATTGAACAACTACTATACTATGCCTGTTATAGTCATTGTGTAATGATAGTCCAGAGATTCAACTGTTTGTTCTGCATTAGGACACATGTTTATTAAACAGTAAAACCACTGTAATATCCCAAAGGGTTATATTACTAACACACCATAATTACATTTGAATATATTTAAAGTTGTATTATATTTGTCCGGTTTTATAACATTGTAAGGCCGTTGCGTGGCTTTGATCTTTAATGGCTGGTCATAATAACTCCCGTGTAAATGTGCCTGATCTAGAGTTACAGCATGATCAGAGGCGGCGAAGCACACACTGTGCTGAGGCGAGTTTAGCAATGCTCTGCGACTTCCAATTGGCAACCAAATGAATTTGTATAAAACATGGGTAGGCCTACCACAACATTAAAAGCCACAACCGTTCACACGAACGTGCACACGCTCCTGTCACTCAAACACATTGCCTAAATGCACCATTGAAGATCAGATTGCCATGAGGCAAGTCAGAGGACTGCAAATGTTATACATAGGCCTGGGCCTAAAAGCAGGGTTCGAGTTACGTGGGAGCCACGTAGGAGGGGTCTGAGCTTCCATTAAAATCATACGTCTTTGGGGGTTCACTAAAAAGGCAACATTACCACCTCTCTCTCTCTCTCTCGAAAACTAGAGCGGCTAGAGTGTTTTATCTCTGCCCCTGACGTTATCTCTGACCCTGACGTTAGTTATTTTAGAGTCTCAACCTACAAAAAACAACGACAGCCCCCAAAACAACCGAATATCAAATAACGCAAAGATTAGATGTGAACCAACAGTGTCCTTCAGCCGGATAGAAGTGCGCATCGAGTCAGCCACTCACTGTCTGCGGACCTTCAACGTTACCTTCAACCTTCACAGTTCTGTAATATTTGATCACGTTAGTGGAACAATACATGAAGCCGCTCCGATACTGTTTACCAAGGGGAGGCGTTGGGATCAACGTTGCGTCTTAAAGAGCTCAAAGGGTGAAGAAGACACACACACACACACACACACTTCGTAAAGGCAGTTGAGAGACACGCTTCACCGGACCATATATCAACCACACAGAACGGCAGTGGCAGTGGACTGGTAAGGACTATTTTACAACAATTACAACTTACAACTACAATTTTATCTTCTCACTGGCGACGCGCGTAGACCAATATGCGAGTAGCCACGCGTATTTCTCTGCATTTAGTTTTGTTGCATTCATGTCATAGATAACGCGCTGCAAACGACGTGGAACATCGGCCGAAAACATGTCACAGAAAGAAGTCAACGGGATATCCCATCGAGGGAAGGTGCTCACATTGGACAGCATGAACCAGAACGTAAGGCAGGTCGAATATGCGGTCCGGGGTCCGATGGTTCTGCGCGCAATGCAGATAGAAGAGGAGTTGAAAAAGGTAAAAGTTTTTATTGGCGCATGATTCCGATTGTTGAATTCTAGAAATAGGCTACATTTGTGGACAGTTTGTTGAACATTTGTTGAAAGTGCAAGTGCATGAAATAAAATTCCACAGTAAAGTAGAAACTGTGTAGCGTAGTATTGACACAATCGCGGAGTAGACGCACTTCCACGTAGATCTGACAGGGTGCAATCACGTGTGCTTCTGTGTAAAAAAGGAGAGAAGAAAAGTCGTCAAAATAACCCTTTCGTAATCCGATACAACATTTGGGAGATCCCGGGAAAGAATAGACGCCGGGTTATGTTTGAAAGCTACGAGGGAGGACACGTTGCACAACCCATAACAAAACCCCATTGGCAGTGACACTGCCAGTGACACAGTGACAACCTCTGAGCACACAGCAGACACTAAATGGACTTCTTCCCGGTCCCTGTGCGTGTAACCATCGGTGCATCGGGATAACGAGAAAGAGATTATAATTTGGGCCCCACAACTCACTTGTGCACAGTGTCAAGAATTGTGCAGAGTTTCAAGAATTGCACATCTTGCGGTCAAAGTACATTAAGACACGACACACCGACCAAAAGACGCATTCTAAGTATCATTGTTAATGGTTAGTCCTGACTCACACATGACACCGTTGTCTATATCTCCGGTCATGGCGATGGGTTGATATGCCATGTGTCCTTTTGAACATCGTCTCTATTTTGTAAGTGGATATGACGTAAGAATGTGACATGTTTTGGCGGAGACGTTCCCTCCCTTGTCAACTATTCCCTGCCAGGTTCTTTGCATGTGTGTGCGTGTGTGTGTGAGCCTGTATTTTTTAAAACATCAGAGGTTTTTGTAAAACGTACAATACTACACAGCAGTGAGTAAAGGGCCTAATGTCACGTAAGAAAGGTGAAGCTGAAGAATAGAACATGACTTGTTGGTGCTTGTTCATACCTCTAGTTTTTACATTTTAACAACCTAAAATATTAAACCACTCCAGGGAACAAGGTTAACGGTCTGCCTTTACAGAGTGCCACAGAGACTTTGTGTGAGTTTGTGTGAATTAATAGATTCAGCAATTAGGACGATGACAACAAACACTACACAGCTTATCCACCCAACCAAATCCAGGCTAGAAAATGGCAGACTATTCAACGCTGTTAAGCTGTGGGTTGTAACAGTGGGTTGCATACAAACTCAAAGAAGTAATGGTGTTTCAGGAGAGCAAATGAACGCAGTCATAAATGAATGCTAGCCTGCTGCTAGCGTTGGTGCGTCTTAAACAAACAGGACAGCAGCAGCACACCCGCCCGCCCATCCTGCCATGGCTTCGGTGGGCTTCAGCTGGTGTAATCAGTGACTGGTGGGGAACATGCAGGGGCACCGTGTATAGCAGTGGACTGGGACCGCCACTCTCCCACACAGAACAGCGGCCTCTTTGTTACATGCTAACAAAGCAGGGGATGAGAACCTTAAAAAAAAATAACCTGAAAAAAACAAAGCTGCCAGACTTTAACCTCAGGGGTAGGTCCAAAGTCGCGGGCACAAACCCTGAAGGTTCCCCAGGCCTCGACCTTTCCCCTGAAAGTACGATGTATGCTGTAACACGCAGAAATGCAAATATTGACAGCGTGAACCCTGCGGGGTGATTGTCGAATACTGCCGTGTACTTTGACACGCGTGCAGAACAATCTTGGATTGGAAAATAATGATGCTTACAATGTGACCCGTATCAAGGGGGGGGGCGGCTACTTCTACGCGCGTTGCTATTGGTTGCCTTTGAGGGAGCAGCGTTTCCTGTGGTTGAGGTTTGATATGCCGTCAGGAATGTGGAAATTTATGAGCCAGCATACAGGAACAGTAGCTTTTAGTCGCCTGCTAACAGAGCTCTCGCAACGCCAGGTGGTTCCAGCCATGTAGGAGGAGATTAAGTGCATAGAGTGGTCTGAACAAAGTCGATATTAATCGTTGCGTTGTTATTATTATGCAACCAACTCGTTGGGAGTGGGTGTCTTGCTCAGGGACACTTAGATAAGGGGGCGGGAATCGAACCAGCAACCTTCCGGTTGCCGGACAACTGCTCTACCTCATGAGCTACTGTCCCCCCCCGTATATCATGGTATGTCTTCCCTTGTGGTGTGTCTCTCATAGATGGTTAGAGTCAGACCACTAGGTCTGAATTCCAGATTCAGACCACTAGGTCTGAATTCCAGATTCACTAACGGCAGTTAGCGAAGAGCAGTTATCGCCGAGACAGCTTTATGAACGTGTATAAATGATTGACTTGTCCTCTTCTTATGACTGCAATACTACCAAGGCATGATGGGTTGCAGGCTCATAGAAATACCAGATTGTCCACCCTGTCCTCATCTGACCTGAAAATGTGATGAGCACAGGCCATTTGTGTCTCACTAGAGCCAACCAGGAAATGGGTTGGAACCTAAAATGGACTAGGAATTCCACAGTGACACATGACACACTCTCTCTCTCTCTCTCTCATCATGTAAGTAGCTAATAAGTACATACTACATGCACAGAACCTAGTGCGTACAAGTAAGAATTCTGCGAGTTCACACAGATAGGCAGACATGACAAGCTCTGGCATGCACAGCTATTGTCATAAACCTCTCCCATTTATCGCTTCAGTTATTTCAGAATGATAACGACAACACTGACACATCTGCCGTCCACATCTGAACTGTTGTTGTCGTCTTGTTCTCACCTTTCTTCAGGGAGTCAAGAAGCCTTTCACAGAAGTCATCAAGGCTAACGTTGGCGATGCCCATGCCATGGGCCAGAAACCAATCACATTCATCCGACAGGTTGAACCCTTTTGTTTGTGGACAATTCAACAATAACTTTATTTAATGTGATGAAATATGACGTCGTTGTTGCAGTTACATAACACACGTGTTATGTTATGCCGTGTTAATTGTTAAACACAACATCCACGATTAAAGAGGGAATATTATCCACTCTCACTAGTGTTGGCGAGTAAATGTTGAGTCTTGGTGGTTGGCTGGTCGATGCAGTCCAACGTGTGCTCCTCTCTGCTCTGCTCTCTCTCAGGTCTTGGCCCTCTGCGCCTATCCTGCGCTCCTCGAAGACGACAAGTTCCCAGAAGACGCCAAGAAAAGAGCCCGACGTATTTTGGACGGCTGCGGAGGACATAGTCTGGGTCAGATGAGACCCTCTCTTCTTTATCGCTTCTTAGATTAGTCGAGGCCAAACATCCATGTTCAGGCTTAGTGTTGGGGTTAATCGAAGCCCTCCCACAAGGCCTTTAAGGTGCAGCCATTTGGATTTGCCTGCTAATTAACCAGAGACTGCCGTTGAGTGATTCCAGCTGGCGTGGTGCGTTGAGTTTCGACAGGAAACTACAGGACTTAACATTCTCTGAGATGGGAATTGTACACAACAACGAGAATATGATTTTTATGTCTTTATGGACATGAGAGTGGGTTGAAGAAGAGAGGGAATGACATGTAGCATACTGTATGACCGCAGGTCAAACAATGAACTTGCATTTAGTTTAAGCACAAACAAAAACACAAAAAAGCACCAAAATAAAACATGAAATGACATAAAATGAACATTTCCGTCATAAGTAACAGTTACTTAAATGACTAAAGCCACTGGACTGCATGTGGGATAAGGGTTAGCTAATCCCATTGCACAATTAGTAACACAATACCAGCACACCGAAAGTAGGTGAAAGTACTTCTTTGTCCTCTGCTTCATAATGTATTGGGTTGCATAAGGAAGAGTGTGTTTTATGCTAGAAAAATACCAAACTAATCCTGTAAATATAGAGAAGCTAAGGAGTGTATGTTTTTAAAGACACTGCCCTTAATGCAAATAATTGATCATTTAAGGTCTTTGACAAACGCTTGTCATGTGCCCGTTTTAAGTGTGCCCCTGCCTGTTCGGAACTGGCCTCTAGAACCGCTCACCCAAACAACTTCACACTCCACACTGCACTTCCTCGGGTCCTCAGCAACACGCCCACCGGTGCAGTGCCCATTCTGCGCCTGTTCAGAATGGGCCGATGGCTTGCGGCTTTCTTGAGAACCGCTTGAGAAACCTGGTGGTTCAAATTGTACTTTCAGGTGCCTACAGTGCCAGCCAGGGTATTGAATGTATCCGGAAGGACGTGGCAAGCTTCATAGAGAAGAGGGACGGAGGCATCCCCTGCAACCATGACAACATCTACCTGTCCACCGGTGCCAGCGATGCTATCGTGGTATGTGTGTCACATTTGGGGCAAAGTGTGAACCCAATCGCAGCGATACAAAAAACACTCCAAAGCAGGTACCACAGATGAAGAAAAATAAATACAGAAACCTTGAGCACGCAAAACGGGACAAACGGGAAAATTCTGTTCTGCGAATAATAATAAACACAGGTGAAAAGAATGAGTAATCAGCACAGGTGACAGGAGATACTGATAGTTTGAGAGCCTTTCTGTTATTTACAACCCTGTCGTTATTACTATTGCTGTTTAAAAGCTTTCATCCAAAGTGTGTTAGACTTTTTTGTGCTCTTGTTGGGAGCAGTTGAGGTTGGGTGTCTTGCTTAGGGACACCTTGACAATTAGCTAGGGGGAGCTGGGGATCAAACCAGCTAGTTGCCAGACAACCACTCTACCTCCTGAGCTAGTGCTGCCCACTTCCATCTCTCTTTCTCTTTCTTCATCCTTCTCGTTTGACTCACTTGTACACCATATTATAGCAGTCTGACACAGGCCAGGTGAGGCTGCATAAATCAGCCACCAACCACGCACACTCCACAGAGAATATCTGTTCTTGTTGACTGGTTGACTTGACAATTTGGATTTTAAACGTCTCAACGGTGGAGAGATGTAACGCAGGAGGGAGGTTTTGGCTCTTCTCTTTTCTGCTCTCTCTCGTTCTTGACAAATGTACTTATTGTAAGTCGCTTTGGATAAAAGCGTCTGCCAAATGCCCTAAATGCAAATGTAAATGTTCTCTCTTTCTCTCTTTGTCTCTCTCTTTCTCACGTCTCTGGAATCGTACTCACAGCATCATTTACTTATTCCTGTGGTAACTTTGTACTTCTTTCCTCAGACCATGCTGAAGCTGCTGGTGTGGGGGGAGGGTCGTGAACGCACAGGCGTCATGATCTCCGTCCCCCAGTACCCACTGTACTCGGCCACCCTAACGGAGTTGGGCGGCGTGCAGATCAACTACTACCTGGACGAGGACAAGTGCTGGAGCCTGGACGTGGGCGAGCTGCGGCGGTCTCTGACAGCAGCCAGGGAGCATTGTCACCCCCGGGTCCTCTGCATCATCAACCCTGGAAACCCCACAGGTACATGCGCGCACACACACACACACACGTGGAGGCCCTTAGCCCCAAAACTCTGACCGCAACAAGAATGTATTAAGTATAGAATTGTTCCTTGTTAAACATCCAACTTGGTTCCTGGGATAGGCCAGGTCCAGAGCCGGCAGTGCATCGAAGATGTGATTCGGTTCGCTAAAGAGGAGCAGCTCATTATCATGGCGGACGAGGTGAGCCATGTTGAACAATAGTATTTATTGTCTCCATGCTTTAGGAGTTATGATTGATCTCATTTAGGACATCGCAAGCGGGTAGTAGGCAAACCCTTCATTCTCATTGTCTTCATTCTCACTTTATTTACAATTTTACAATTATCGCATCTAAATCCTAAATCCTGTTTGTCTGCTTTCCCTGTGTGTGCCACGTTATTACAGCGAATAATTCATTTAATGACTTAATAGTTGGACGACGGACGTTTTTGGTTTTTATTTGGGAACCTTTGTGTACCAGGTGTACCAGGACAACGTGTACGCAGAAGGCTGCAAGTTCCACTCCTTCAAGAAGGTGCTGTTTGAGATGGGACCCGAGTTCTCCAATGTGGTCGAGCTGGTCTCCTTCCATTCCACCTCCAAATGCTACATGGGAGAGTGAGTTGCCCTGGGGGGGGGGCACACGCAATGCAAACACCACACCATCACACACACATTTACGTTGACCCACGGCTGCAATTCCATCTTCAAAGTATGTCACTGTAGGCTGTATAGTAAACTATAATAACTATAATAATAATAATATAATAACTATAATAGGCCTACACGTTTTGTTATTTTTATGATCAATAAAAAAACTGTGTCTTGGTTTAAGCTTAAACATATCCTAACCTGCCACTGAAATAGACCTCAATTTCTGTATAGATGTGAGGGAAGTCACAGTGAGTTAATAATAGCATGACTGTTTGGAGTTAAATGTACAATGCGATGTTATATTGCACTTTGCATCTTTAATATGTTATTATATAACTTTGACAGCCCTAATTGTAATATATTTTGAATAAATATATAATAATACTTAACCATCAAGCAGTGACACGTGTGTGTGTGTGTGTGTGTACACAGGTGTGGCTTCCGCGGGGGCTACATGGAGGTGGTGAACATGGACCCCGAGGTGAAGGCCCAGCTCACCAAGCTGGTGTCGGTGCGTCTCTGCTCCCCCGTCTCGGGACAGGCCCTCATGGACGTGGTGGTCAACCCGCCACAGCCGGACGAGCCCTCCTACGCCACCTTCACCAAGGTGATAGAGAGAGAGAGAGCGAGAGAGAGATTGAGAGAGAAAGAGCAAGAGAGAGATTGAGAGAGAGAGAGAGAATTTGGTTAGATTAGGTTTTTTCTGGAGTTCTTTATAGACATTTCATTTTTCATGAATTTTGTGCTGGACAAAGGTTGCTGTATTGTTGACATGACAGTGTCATGTCAAATTAAAAGCACCCAGGGGTGCACTCTTGCCAGACCGTTAGGTTGGTTCAGCTCTAATGAGAGATTGCCGTTCATCTGACGTGGGCTGCCTTGCAGGAGCGGGCAGCCGTGCTGGCGGACTTGGCAGAGAAGGCCAAGCTGACAGAGGAGGCCTTCAACAACGTTCCTGGCTTCCACTGCAACCCTGTCCAGGGGGCCATGTATACCTTCCCCCGCATCACCATTCCTCAGAAGGCCATCGACCAGGCCAAGGTTCACACAACTTTGAAACCCTGACTTTAATCATTACTCTGATTTAATTATTTTGGGACTTCCATGACGTGTCATTGGCCAGTTCTAGGGCCCTAACTGACCTCCCTGTGTGTGTGTGTGTGTGTGTGTGTGTGTGTGTGTGTGTAGGCGGAAGGCAAGATCCCAGACCAGTTATACTGCATGAAGCTTCTTGAGACCACAGGCATCTGCTTAGTGCCAGGAAGTGGCTTCGGCCAGAGGGAGGGAACCTTCCACTTCAGGTTAGTCAGTCACTCACTGTTTGTGATGTTGCGAAATGCTACCTTTTTCATTCTATTGTGTCTGAACTCTCTCCTGTTCCTTGTCCGTCCAGGATGACCATCTTGCCCCCTGCTGGGAAGCTGAAGTATGTGCTGGAGAAGATCAGGGAGTTCAACCAGCAGTTCTTGCAGGAGTATTCCTAACACATTTCAGAAATATCCCAAACCCATACATGAATCTAAAGCCATGTCCATAGGACCCCCGGATAGAATCAAAAGTTTCCCGCCCCTACTCGCGTCGTCAACACCCGCTGTGCGTCCACAACGACCGCCCCGTCCCCGTCGTCGGCTACATCCGCCCCCCCCAGCGATCCCGCTTCGCTGTCGAATCGCCCGTTTGACGGGACAAACTACATCCAGTGACGACCGGCCGGCGCGTCTAACAGGTTTAACCGATTGTATACGTCGAAAATGTGTTGTCTCGCGTAGTGGGGCCTTCTTTCATGATTAGACCACTTTAGACAAAATGGGCTTCCTCCAAGTCTTTCTTACTGGGCGTGCCTACACTTTAGTTATTTAAAAATGTTTTAAATGATGAGTTATTTTTATGTGTGAATGACTTTCGAATAGTGGGATGGGTCCGTGTTCAAGCCATCCTTTTCGTTCTTCATAGTCTTACTCCTGGGGAAATAATAGAATAAAGGCTCATTTAGATTTTATGGCCCATGGACTCTAATGGCCTCTATCTAGTAGATTTTAACATTTAAATGGTACCGTTTGGGAATGTCTTCCTGTAAAAATGTGCAATTTAAATAGAGGAAATAAAGGACTTAATGTAACCTCTGAATTGTTTTTTTTCCTCCATCTGAAAAACATTACTCATGTTTCAGTGCAAATACTTTTAGAACTTTATTTAAAAAGACCAATACTCCAACACAGTGCATTTACATGCTTTTAGAAATGGAAGAAAGTAAAATCTCTTGTGGTCAAACGAAAATTACAAATGGTCCAACACCGCTGTCATAGCAACACAGTAACACGGGGGTTGTCCTCGACAACCCTGCCCCTGGTGAGGGCCGGTTTGCGCCCTGGAAGACTCTGCGTTATCATAAAGAGTTCTCAGCTACTTGGTCGGTGAAAAGTTCCCTCAGAGTTCATCCTTCGGCGACAGCTTCGTGGCGTGCTCTTCCAAAAACTTACTGAAGCCATCGAGTGTTCTGTCCCCACCCTCAAATTTGATTGGCTTCTGTTTGGCGTTGCTGGGCGCCAAGTATATCGTTGGGAAGCTCTCCGCTTTGTAGCTGTCATGTGGCACGTCGTTGGCCGTAGCGTCCATCTTTGCGATGACCAGGTTCTTCTCTCCCTTGTACTTCTTGGCCAGAGCGATGTATTCGGGCTCCAGCTTCTTGCAGTGGCCACACCACGGTGCGTAGAACTCGATCAGGACGTCCTTCTTGGGGTCCATGACGATGTCGTCAAAGGTCTTGCCCACCACCACCTGCACGGGCCCCTTGTTGTTCTTGGGGAGTGGCTGGGACTTGATGAGGGGCTTCACCTTGCCTGAGAAACACACAACACAGGAAATAAACATAGCGTTCATTCTCAGTCCAAGTTCAGATGTTTTTTATTTGATTTGACCAAACTTGAGACTTAACCATAAACTTTTAAAATGTTGTCTTTTTATCAGCCAGAGTGGAGGAAAAAAAGCTACCGGCCAAGAAATTGTTTTAATATATAACCATGATTTTACCTGCCAAATCTACTCGCCGTCGGCTTTTAGATGTTAAAGGGTGGGGCGAAGGAACGTACCTTTCTTGAAGGCCATGACAAAGTCCCTCAGCACCTCCGAGTCAAACTCCTCAGGCTCCATGGCGAACTTCTTGCCTTCTTCTCCCAGAATCCCCACGTTGACCTCCTCGCCACTGTCGCTCAGACCGAGGCTCTTCAGCTCATCGGCGTAGTCTTCCTCGTCGGCGATGGCAAAGGTGTATTCTGGGAAGTCTTTGGCCACCTCAAGCACCTTTGACCTCCAGAACTGCGTAGCTGCAGACCAGAATATCCAGGAGTAAGCGGGTTTGGTAGACAGACAGGCTACCTTTATAAAATTCGTTATGGTTTTATAATACAGACACTATGGTTTTACAACCAGGTTCTCTTCAGTACGTTTTACGATGGGCATTACGAAACGAAGACTTCTGTGCTGTACATGATATACAGGCCAGGTCAAATAGGAGGTGAAATTACAAAAGTTTCTACAAATGGTGTCAACAAAGTGAATGTGGGAGACAATTTACACAACACAGCACGCCGAGGGTATGAGCTAAAGGTTCAGGGTAACCCCCCAACTACCATGTCCTCTGCTAAATACTGACTGTGCATAAGCAGAGTGCATCAAACGAAGACACTATGATTTCTGGACATCATGAACAAAGAAAAGTTGTACTTGGAATGAAAGTTAAAAAGACCCAAAAAACAATAAGATTAGGCTATCGAGGTCAAATACAGACTGTTGATCAGGGGAGGGAGACGTTTTCACTCACCCTTCCTGTAGTCGAAGCTGAAGTCCACGCCGTAGTACACCACCACCAGGGGTCTCTTGGTGTAGCGTTTGGCGTCGTTGCTCTGCTTCCTGTGGCCCACCAGCGGCACCACCTGCTTCTTGAAGAAGTCTTGCAAGTCTGACACCGGCGTGGACTCCTTGAGCAATGAAAAGGTTCAAGGTGGAAAGGTTGAGGTGGTTTGTCATTGCATTTTTACGTATGAAATTTGAGGTTTAAGTTAAACGAGTGAACATTTATTTTAACTTGTGCTTGGAGGAAAATAAGATAATACAAGAATAAGATAAAGATCTACCAACTAACTACTACTACTACTACTTACTAAAATATTATGTAATACAAATATTACACTTAAATTGCCAAAAACAAACGTTCAATGACGCAGTTAGTAGTTACAAGTGCTAAACTACAACAAACTATTTGAATACTTTGAAGTATTTTATTTTGAAGGGCATACCTTGACAGAGAGCGTACGCGAGGCTGGCTCATGCTTTGAGCGGAACTTTTCAGGCTGAACCAAGATCACCTGCCCAGGGGAAGCCTTGAGCAGCTTGGCCACGTCCGAGCTGAAGGAGTGGAGGAACTTGAAGTCTTCCCTCAGTGAGTTACCTGTGGGGACAAACAGCAGTGAGCGCGAGAGCTACACTTGGTGTAAACTCTAATCTAAACTCTAATCCCAAGATGGTGCTCCCCCTGTTGTCATGTATAAGGAATGACAACCGCTTCAAGTATTTGATGTCATCAGTTACTAATGGAGGGAGAACGTTTTAGAGACTCAAGACTATACTAACAGGCCTCCATGTAGATCTCAAAGGCCGGGTCCTGGTCGTCGGCGAACACGCCAACGATGACGGCATCGTCTCCGTCCTTCACCAGCTCCTGCACCTGCTTGGCAGCCTGGACCGGCTTAGAGGGAGGGCCCGACTGCTCACTCATATGGTCCACAATACCTAGAGAAACCAATGACACAAGTTGCTATGGTGACTGGAGTCACAACAGGAATGACAGTATTAGAAAATGCAAATGCTGTGTAAGTAGATTGCATCCTAGACGGCAATGGGGAAAAGGGGCAGCGTACCAAACTTCTCGCGGGGTCCGTTGTAGTCGAAGGCCTTGCCCTTCCTGAAGATCTTGAGGGTGGGGTAGCCTGTGACATCGAAGCGCTGGGCCACCTCGGTCTCCACGGTGGCGTCCACCTTGGCCAGTGGGATGGGAGGCGTGCGCTTGCTCAGCTCCTGGGCCGCCTTCTCGTACTCTGGAGCCAAGCGCTTGCAATGTCCGCACCTGCAGGGTTACAACACAAACGATATTCAGCAAAGACGGCAGAATCGTTTGAGGTTTTGATGGTGTTTGTGAGATGATAGCATTATTGAAAGAACGCAGCATTGTTTAACGTTGTTATGGTTTTGGTGTGATGATATTTAGCATTAATGCTATTATTTTGGCCATTTTCACCCTAAGGCAAATACAGACATGCTAATGTTACTTGCTACAGCATAGCATGTGTGGACTGACCATGGAGCGTAGAACTCCACCAAGATGATGTCTGCGTTGTTCACAGTCTCATCGAAGTTGTCCTTGGTCAACACAAGTGTGGCCTCAGGAGGGGGCTTCCAGCCCGGCTGAGCTATCTCCTGGACTTTGGCCACGATGGCTGAAACAAACAGACAACAAAGAGTGAAAAAGGGAGCCGACAAGTCAATGGTTTCCAATCGCGCTTAATCTCCATACGCAAATGAGCACAATGCCACTTTGGTTGGTGTCGTGCTTACCTGCTTCTGTCCTGTCTCCGTCGTAGTCCACAGGTTCCCCATTTTTCAGGATCTTGATGGTGGGATAGCCGGACACGTCGAATTGGGCAGCCACCGCACTGGCCTTGGTGGCATCCACCTTGGCCACAGGGACAGGGGGATCGCTGTCCTTCAGTGCTTGTGCTATTTTCTCATACGTGGGGGCAAACTGCTTACAGTGTCCACACCTAAGTAGGAGGAAAACAACATATTAGACAATTGTGCGTTCATTCAAAATAAAAAATATTGTTGACTTATTGATGCAAGTAATGAAACTTTAATGTTTAGGATTTGAAGATTGAAAAAAGAATCTGTTATTGAAAGATGTACCATGGCGCATAAAACTCAACCAGGACGGTGTCCTTGCCCTCCATAAAGGTGTCGAAGTTGCCGTCAGTGAGGACCAGCACCCCGTTCTCCTCCTTTACTTCAGTCCCATCATCTTCATCTTCATCCTCGTCCTCCTCATCACTCTCGTCCCCCTCGTCGTGGCTATCCTCGTCTTTCGCCTCTGTATCATCTTAAACATGGACACCAACTAAAAATCAAGATTTTCGTTGCAAACCTGACTTGCGTTGCCGTAATATTTGCGTCAGCCTGGAGGACATGGATGCAGCAACAATCAAAGCAATGCACATTTTAGCCATGCTAGTAGACGCTCACCATGCTAACACGAACAGCAAACGTATACCAATGCATTTGTTAATTCGTTGACTTAGTATTGCAAAATAACCAACACTTACCGTCTCCACACCTGACGACTGTGGCAAAGTGGACGACACCGAGCAGCACAATCAGAAGCAGCGCAATCTTTCTCATTGTCAAAATGTTGCAGGGTGGTGGTGATGGGGGGGGGGGACTTTACACTTCGCTTAAATGAACCACAGGCTCCTACTTCTGTTAGTTAGGCTAACCTAGTTAGTATAACTGATGAACGTCATCAAAGAAGTGTTAGGAAGTTGATAAGTTCAATCCAATCGTTTGATGGTATGATATTGCCTCGGGTTTTTCAATTCATACTAACGGACACGCATGACACCTCCTCTGGAACTTCTGTGACTTGCCACGTTGTGATTGGTCCTCGTCGTCGATTGTCCTCCAATCGGGTTTCGCCACTCAATTCCTGGTTCGTGCACGTTCGAGGTTGTGATTGGATAATGACGGGCGTATTGTTTCCTCCTGCGTGGGGGGGGTGTTCATCTGAGGTACGTTTTTTTTTCAGAGTGAAAGATCAATGTACGTGGATACTTTCTGTACTGTTTTTACCAACTGTCTCCAGATTGAATGCTCGTCACATTACTTCACTCGTATAAAGGGTAGAAAACGTCCTTGATTGTTAATTGTGGATGATGGCCAACATGGATGAGTGGATAAGAATGTATTAACATGTTTGTGTTGCATTTGGATGTGTTTTTGTCAATAAATGTCCTATGTATCTGTCTACGTATTGCTTTGCATGTGTGTGTGTGTGTGTGTGAGAGAGAGTGTGTGTATGTATGTGTGTGTGTTCATTTTAAAGCAAACACAGAGCAGGATATGCGGTAGATCTGTTTCTGAAGTGTAAATATTTGTGTTTTTGCATGTATGTGTCTTGACACGCATACACACACACACACACACACACGTGGACAGGACTAGATTTACATTTAGGGCATTTATATGAAACAATATATCGCTGATGGTACAGTAAGATTATATAGTTTCAAGCATTCATGATTGCTAGGTTAACAGCACACGTTTCAAGCACTCATGATTGCTAGGTTGACCCCTTGCTGGTAAACAGCAAGATAGCCAGGATAAGATAAGATATGACTATAGCCATGCTGCAAACCTTCTGCAAATAAAACAGCTCACAATCAATTCACATTGGTCAACGCGACAGTTCCCTGGCCAACAGGAGCACTGAGAGGATTGAGGGTCTCCAGCTCTCCCTCTCTTCCCTCTCCCCTGTCCCCAGAGTTAGCCAGGGCTGCTACCAGCCGGCAGTCACAGGATATGAGTTAACCAGAGAAACGGCATCCTATGTGGATTTCATGTTGCTGATTTGTATGTTTGTTTAAAAATAATAGGTTAGCTTGCCCTTGCAGTTTGGTCTCAGAGATTTAGCTATGTGTACTTTATACACATGCATGCACGCAAGAACACATACACACACAAGCACAGACACAGACACACACATGCACACACACGCACATTCAAGCACAAACACACACACACACACTGCTCTGGCCTCCATGGGGGCCAATCTAAAGGCATGACATGCTAGATTACATATGGTGGGGTGGGGGTGGGGGGCAACAACTATTAATCAC
>OMKP01023702.1:0-11269 GCA_900302375.1 Bathygadus melanobranchus
ACACACACACACACACACACACACACACACACACACACACACACACACACACACACACACACACACACACACACGTGTATGTTCCCACGCAATAGAGGCAGAAGGGGAAGCTGTTTTTGGAAATATTTCCCTTTGTAAACATGCTGTTTATTTACTGAACCTCAGGTTCCTGTATTTTGTAGTCTTCTTCTGTTTGTTTTCACTAAATGGAGAAGCTCCCTTCTTCTACCAACTGACCCACTATGGAAACCATGTGCTTCTCTGGTACAGCTCAACTTCCAGAGGCAGACAAACAGGGCCTTCACAGACTTCATGGAGGGAGAGATAAACTTCATCCCCACCTATAAGTACGACGCCAAAACGGATCAGTGGGACTCCAGGTAACACAGATCACGCCGAGTCCTCCACTAACCCAGTGAAGAAGATGGTACTCACTCCTGTAACAGTTGATATGGTTTCACCCTCATCCCGTTCTCCTCCCTCTTCAGACTTCTGTCTCTAATCCCTGTCTCTAATCCACTGTTCTTGAGGAGTTGATCAGGAAGCAATCAAGAGGATTTCTTCCTGATCAACTTGAGTGGGTGGAAGCAAGGGAAGCTAAAATGCAGATTTAAAGCTACACCTCAATTTGAATCTTCTTCAATACCAGCGTCTTTGCCACAAGAATGTATAGAACAGTTGAAGAAAACACTGACAATGATTTGAAGAGTCACACTCGGCAAGGTCAAGTCAAAAATACATTTGACTCGACGGAAGTGTACGGCCCTCAAATGACCACCTCACGGCAGGCGCGTGCGTAGCAGTGTGCTGAGCTGGACGCTGTGCTGTGTCTCTGCAGCGGGAAGTGCCGCGTGCCGGCCTGGTGTGACCGCATCCTGTGGAGGGGCAATGCAGTGAAGCAGCTCCACTACCGCAGCCACATGAAGCTGAAGACCAGCGACCACAAGCCGGTCAGCGCGCTCTTCAGCGTAGGGGTAAGGCTCACAACACACACACACACACACACGTCTCCTCTGGCCTTCTGTCCATCCAAAAGTGTCTTGGAGCTGTTCAGCAGGTTTGCTTTTATCCAAATCCACTTCCAAATGAGGCAGTGAGATCAGTTCATCAGGTTAATTCAAATGTATTCAAACATTTTTTTTGGTGCATGTATTAGCCGTAGCCCATGTCGCGCTGCTTCTAACAATCGACAGCACGTCTCTGTCTGACTTGTGTGTGTGTGTGTGACGTGCGTCCGGCAGGTCAAGGTGGTGAACGAGCAGCGGCAGAAAAAGGTCTTTGAGGAGATCGTACGCAAGATGGACCGACTGGAGAACGACTTCCTCCCCTCGCTGTCCCTCTCCAGGACCGATGTAAGAAGAACGCAGTACACACACACACACACACCACAGAAGTGTATCCCATATCCTCCACAGATACTTAACACCCGTCTTATCAACACTGTTCATGACTTTATTAGTCGTTCTTCAGTCTTATCTCTGTGAACCGGTGTCTGAGTCTAGTCACCTTCAGGGAGGCCGTGACACATGGGTCGTCTCTAACAAGGTTTCTCTTCCCCATCTTCTTGTTTCTTCTCTTTCATATCCTCTTGTCTCTCGCTAGTTTAAATTTGAGAATGTGAAGTTCCGGAGGCTCCAGCGGGAGCGTTTTGTGATCACCAACGACGGCCAGGTCCCCTGTCACTTTGTCTTCATCCCCAAGCTCAACGACACGCAGTACTGCAAGTCCTGGCTCCGCGCGGAGCCCAGCGACGGCTTCCTGGAGCCCAGTGAGTCTTCTCACATGTTCTCTTTTCCTCCTGTCAGACACGTATCCCTCCCTCCATAGCCCTTGTTTTGGTCCTCATCTTGCTCTCATTCTGTGGTGCATTTGTATAGACTAGTCATGTGCCTGATCGAAACGGGCCAATTGCTTGGCAGTACCTTGCGGCAACATCATATTTCCCTTCAAAGCGACATCAATCAAGAGTCAATTGTAAGAAAAAAATCGATATACAAAAACAAGTGCGTGCTTGCTTGCTTGCTTGCCTGCTCCCACAGGTGAGAATCTGGAGATCTACCTGGAGGTGTACGTCAGCAAGGACTCAGTCACGCTGCTCAACTCTGGCGAGGACTCCATCGACGACATCCTGGTGCTCCACCTGGACCGCGGCAAGGACTTCTTCATCACCATCTCCGGGAACTACATGCCCAGCTGCTTCGGCACCTCGCTGGAGACACTGTGTCGCATGAAGAAACCCATCCGGGAGCTCCCCATCACCAAGCTCATCGACCTGGTGAGAGAGAGAGAGAGAGAGAGAGAGAGAGACAGGGAGGGTGAGAGAGGGAAGGGTATGCGGACATGCGTTTCAGCGTTATGACATCGGTATAACGTTTAGTGGTTCTGACAAAATGCTCTCGGCCACATAACCGCACTGTTGCTTTTGTAGTGAACGAAGTGGGGAGGGTTTTGGGTTTCGTAATGGCGAGCTCTGGTTGCACCCCCTTGTAATCAGACGGCTCCTCTGGGCGAGTGCGTATCCAAGTTCCCAGCTGACACCGGAGCAGTGGCACCTTTACGCTCCTGAGTGGCGATCTTGCTCAAACTGGGTCTATATTTAGAAAGCGTGAGTGGCAATCACTGTTGGGCAGTAGCATTGCTACAAGTACCGGCGCTGCTAGTTTAGTAGACTCAGTAGGGTGGTGGGTAGCATCGTTGTTTTCTGAATCCAGTAGATTTTCATATCACAAGTGGGATCGGTTGAGATAACAAGTGGGGATCAGCGAGCGACGCCTCCACCGTACGCGGACGTGTGTGTGTAGCCGACAGAAGCACTTCCTTAGGGCGGTGACGTCACCTACCAATCCTGTGACTTGTCTGCTGCAGGAGACTAGACACGCAAGCTTGAGTACACTTGAGAGGAATTGATCCTGAGTCTCACACACAAACACACACACAAAATAGCTTAGAGTAGTAAGCTACTTCTGCCATGTTGCTGTAGCTTAGCTTGCTATGTTTCATAGCTTGCTATATTTGGGTAGCTTCAGTGTCGTGGCGCTTCATTTAATGTAGAACAACGGGTGTCTTAGCTCACTAACCAAGTAGCAGTAACGCTAAGAGTTGTTTGAGGAAGTAATAGCACATGTAGTAGTATGTAGACACATGGAGCAGCATGGGAAAGTCTTTCAGATTTATTACCCATGGTAATGAATATCTCCAGTCTCTATTCACCTCTGTTGTCTGTTCTGTCGTACTACATTTTCTATCTATGGTTTTGCTCTGTGCTGTACTTCTGCCGGCAAACAATCTCCACCGATCAGCCATCCTGCTGGATGGGTATATTTGCTGAAACGAATGGTATTCCAACTTGCATGCTGTACTCCTTTCGTACGATTACGTTTCTGATTCCCTGGTGTTTTGTATGGTTAAATCTTGGCACAGTACAACCCTTTTCTGTGCTTTCATTCCTCTGTCCCTCTTATTTCCTCTTATCGCCGTTCGTCCTGCTTTTCCAACTCTCCCCCCCGTGGGTGCGGGCTGCTCGGTGATCAGGGAGAGGACAGCTTCGCTGAGAAGGTAAAATAACTCAGTGGTCAACATAACCCGGACAGACTTCATGGATTCATGTTACGTTACGACGAGCCACCGATTTGAAACTGTATTGGCTTATTTCAAATATTATGACTATTGTTATTATAATAATGTGAAGGATATGAATATTTTGGTTTTGTGCAGATGCAATTTGAAAACTGCTTTCAACCTCATTCTTACGTATGCCGATCGTTCTAGCCGGCAGTTTAAAGTGCATATTAATTAACATCACGTCCAAAACAAGCAAAAGTGCAACAGTGAACAAAGTAGGAGTCAGTGTCCCATCAAATAATACCTGGTCCTTTAACCACACTGTACAACCTATCACACGCATCAACTTTAATTTCACAGTCGGCTGCTCTCTTTGAACGGCCCTCCTAACACACACACGATAAGTGCTCATTAGCACTAGGAGCAGTGTGTCCAGTCACTGTGAAGCTTGAGCCTCCATTATGAATTGGCTGCTAATCTTTTCCTTGTCTTTTTGCTTGGATGAACCTGCCTGAGACAGTAAATGTTTAAGCGGGATATAAAAAAAACCCTGTGCATGCATTTCCCACAGTGGATGCTATCTCCAGCAGACCAGTACTTTTTATTATTATTGCTTTTATATTATCTACTGGCTCTGCAGGATGCCACAGTCCACCCCAGCTTCCTCCAGCTTCCTCTGTAGATAAATGAGGGCCTACTGCCAGTAGTTTTTCCTCTGTAGTTCCCAAGTCCCCCAAATGTGCTGAGACAAACAGGGATGTGTTACGCAGCTCTCAAGTATTACAGTTTTCCCTCTTTAATGTTCTGAATCTGGAGATAATCTGGCCTTCACAGCGTTTCTGAAACTCACTGTCACGGATAACATTATGGATTGATCGTTAACAATGTAATTATTTTTCATAATACATTTTCTGAGGATCCAATGAGGATTGGATTCATTGAGGATCCATAATCCCCATGACCTTAAGCGCACGTTTGGTGTTTTCTTTACATGCCGGTACCTCTGCTTTCCCCATGACTTATCTTATCTAAGAAGAGTTGTTTTTGTGTCGTGTCCCAGCAGGAACAGTCCAAGGTGAACTTCCTGCTGGTCGAGGGTACCGTGAACGAGGAGAAGCCTCTGAAGATCCCCAAAGAAGTATGGCTTCTGGTGAACCGCCTCTTCACCCAGTCCTGTCAACAGGTAACACTATGGACCAGGGATGTGAATCTTTCGGTATCTCACGATTCGATTCTTCAGTACATAGGGTCACCTATTTCACGATCTGTGGGCTAAGAAAGGCAGTGTGGCAAATTATGGCATGAAAGCAGAGTGTATAAGATGACGTAGTTTTTATATTTTAATGAGTTGTATCAAGTGAGCAATAATGTAAACACACAAAGGCAAACCTAAGACAAAAGGGGGGAAAAAAAACGAGTTGTTAATCGATTCAGAATCTTAGAAGATAAGAATCACGATTCTTACGTGAATGGACAATACCATCTGTTATCCAAAGGAACTGCTGGTGGCTGGACAGCAGACACTAGGCCACGTTTAACAATTATTTTCACATTGATTTTGTTACGAATGGCTTCTACCAGATATATCCTAGTAGACACGGACCGTACACGGAGGCGCCAAAATAGGACGAAACACAGCTGTCTCTCATAACACTAATCATGTGTCTGCTACATGTGTGTACCAGAGCACGGCTAGTAGACTAAACTAGTGAAAATAAGTCTACTACCCGTTGCCTGGCACATAAATATTAGCAGACCCATAATCCGTGTTATAAGCGACACCTGTGTTGGTCCTAACCCCGCCTCTGTGGAAACGGTCTATTCCTAGATCTGAATAGAGAATGGGTGGAAGGGGTTAAACGTGACCTTGTGTCTACACAGAGAAGACCCTTTCATAGGCGCAGCCGTGGAATTTGGGAGATGTGCGTTCTCGCTGGGGTATGTTGTTTTGTTCGCCGTGTCACACACGGGGTTTGTGAGCACAACATTCTCCGGCCACCAAACAGGTCTCCATGGCCCCCGCGGCCAGGACGGTGTCTTTACGCCCCCTCTCCGTAGGTAGAACCGCCTCGCGCCTACAGAACCTATAGCACTGCCGCCCGTACACTGAGCAGAACACTGTAGCCGCGACACTTTTACTGCACTGTACACCGGACATTCCCAACCTGTGGGCCACGGTCCCCTAGTGGTCTGTGGGGATACTGCAGGTGGTCCATCGAATTATTGATTCCTAAGAAATGTGTATTGTATTATTATTGTATTTTTCAGCATTTTATTTTGCGAATTATTTTGATAATTGTCTTGTTGGCTCTGCTCAGAAATGTTATTTTGGGTTAGCTGCGGTCCGCCAATACTTTAGCGATTGAAGTGGGGCCTCAAGTGGAAAAAGGTGGGGAACCCCTAGCCTACACTTAACTGTCCTCATTTCCCCCTTGTGTAACTCTTCTCAGGAGGACCTGTTTCAGACGCCTGGCCTGCAGGAGGAGCTGCAGGACATCATCGACTGTCTGGACACCAGCATTCCCGACACAATCCGTATCCTGGCTCACCTTTGACATGATGCATGGCGCTAAAACGCTACACCTCTCCACACGTGCTAATCTGCACTATGGCTTGTTCTGCATGATATATATATATATGCCATTTCATACCATTGTATCTAATGATTTTAATAATACTATTGGTGTTACTTCAATGTGAGGAGTCATACAAGTTGAATACGGGTGGGTACATTACTATAAAATAAATGACTACTTTCTGGATAAGAACACAATCAGTCATATACACCACGAAGACACACACACACACTCTGGATTTCCTTGACTGTGTGTAGCCGGCTGTAACCACTCTGTGGCGGAGGCGTTGCTGATCTTCCTGGAGGCCCTGCCGGAGCCCGTGGTCTGCTACGAGCTCTACCAGCGCTGCCTGGACGGCTCCCATGACAGCCGCCTCTGCAAACAGGTGGCCGCCCTTCCTCCTGAACACGCGTGGCGCTGACGTGTCACAACGCCGCCCGTGTTATGTGTCGCGTCCTGTTCTTATCACGATGCACACGCCTCGTACCTTTCTTCTCAGTGTTTCGTCGTTAGGAGTCCCAACGGAGAGATTATGAAATTGCAAGGGTAGGATTGTGCTGTCTCATGAAACCAATGGATGTTTAGAAACTTGTCGGTTTTCCACACATTAATCAACAATAAAGTAGAGTACTGGTGATTTGGCAAAGTGTCATCTTATAGTACAAAAATAATAATATACAGTAGTGAGCAGTCGGTAGTGGAGTGCACTAGAAAAACAATAGCATGAAACGATACACGTCAGCAAATACACACGACGTCCCACACGAGTAAATAAACACATTAACGCTTGTGTCGACCATCCTCTGTGATTGACAGCTCGTCTCCCAGCTGCCCCGCTCCCACCGAAACGTGTTCCGCTATCTGATGGCCTTCCTCCGGGAGCTGCTGAAGCATTCGCATTACAACAACCTGACGGCCAGCCTTATCGGTACGTCCCCCCGCTCCGTCCTCCTCCTCCCGCCGCCCGTGTTGTTGAACCGTCCCGGCCGGAGCAGGACTGTGTCGAGTGACACGAGGGCCGTTCGTTTATTTATTCGATCGTCGAGTGATTAATTCGATTACCGGGGATTACCTCTATGGAAATACAATGCATACCTTTTTTTTACTAAATGTTTTAGGATACATACGAGCAAGTATAGCAGTGACGTGTGTAAACGCACGTGCATATTGACACACAGTAGGACGTCTGAACAGGATTGAAGAACACAGTTCACTTATTTAATCGCTTCCTACCTTATACTTCCTCATACTGTAATCACCCCGCCCAATGGATTTCCTGTAAATTGAGTCTACCTTTTTTTGTTTGTTTAATTGAAACCATACCTCCTCTGTTTCCTGTTTTTTTGTTGTTGTTTTTTTCCCCGTCAGCAAACCTTTTCGCCAGCCTTCTCATACGACCCCCGCCCAACCTGGTCGGCCGGCAGACACCGCAGGAGCGGCAGAGAGGCATCGACTTCATCCTGGGCTTCCTCATGGGTGGCGATGAGGAGTAACCTTAGCCATGAACGTGATCGGAAAGAGTGAGGGGACATCCATACAGTACAGAGTACAAACAACACAGCCGTGGTCGATGTTTGGCCCCTCTCTCTTACCATACGTACTCATCGACTTCATCATACTAGGACCCTGGTCACGGACGTCTCTCATTCATAGCCTCTTATTTGTCGGAGAGTTTTGGCAGCAGTATTCGCCGGGAGTTGGTTAGGTTTAAGGTTCGGACCGAAACGTAATGCACTTACTCGCTGACCTAAAGGACCCGCGCCTGGAGGAGTCCGGGGAATGTGTCTCTACTTCTTCTTGGCCTACATTGTATATTGTAAGCTCTTATGCCAAAACAACCCCCTCCCCTTTCCGCCTGTCGGACGAACAGCATGAATGTAAGGAGGGATGGGCATTCACTGATGCTTGGTGGATGCGGGCTCCATGCCACTAAGAAGAAGCAAACAAACTAGCCCTTGTGGGGAAAATGGCCGTCTAGGATCTCCGAGACTCCGCCTCTTTACATTAGAATGTCTCTGAACGTTAGCGTTCCACTCTGGAGAAGCCTGCGCTGTGTGTTGTGAACAGTGTGAAATGGATTAACTTGAGGTGGGAAAGCTACAACCGCGCATTAATATGAAACATGACAATGGAGCGTATCAAGTAATATCCAGACACGTGTTTGAATCCCAAGTGTGCATATCCACTGTATAGCTGTTATTTATTCTTTAAATATCTTTTTTTTTATCTTTACAACTTTCATTTTACCCTAAACTACATTTTTCGTACACTAACTTGAAATGGCCGGATTTTGGGCGTCATCGGAAGGCTTGCGTGGATGTGTGCATTTGTATATTATATCCAAGTGTTCTTTTAATTTCTGGTTATATATATATATATATATAATCATCTCTGTCCAAGTTGTGACTGTTTTCTATTATTCTATGTAGCTTTCAAATGTCAGCCTTATAATGAGTATTGCCAGTTGATTCCAAGTCACTAAGGGCCTGGTCTAAATCTATATAGTGGCGTTGTCGCTCACCCCTCTAGTCTCGGTGTTTTTAACCCGTGTGCGTTTGTATAGTCGTGATCCTGTCCCTGACTGTGACGTCCGGGGCTGCTAAGTCTGTCAGCTGTTTGCTCTCACTATGGTGGTGGAGGTTTATGTCTTGGTATATCGTATTTGCGTTACTTGGGTGATGTCTTTGTGTGTCTGTGTACTTGTCTTTTTTTTTCTGTTTTTTTTTTTTTTTGTCATGTAAATGTGTCGAGGTCTTTTTAAGGTACCAAAGCTTTTCAACCCGTGTCTCCTGTCAGGTGCAGTTCAGGATCAGCAGTGCGAATAAAATATACATAAATATATAATATATTACATATGCAGTCCATAACGACTGCTGCTACACCCAACAGCTTAAGACGATTTTATTTATTTTTGCTTAGTTTAGTTTCAAACTTTGTCCACACATTGCCCAACACTAACTTCACGTCACATTGTTTTGTCGTCTTATCCGACACTACGGGATCAGCATATCTAATGGATTCCTTTAGATATTTTCGCTAATCTCACTCTGCAGACAATCACGGCAAACTACAGTCGCTCGTATTAGAGGCCTGTGTTTTACCGCCTGTTTTACCACCCGGTTTCACGGACCAGTCTTACTGTTTCTTTTGTGCGTCCATTTCTTCAACATTGCTGCGTTTGGTTCCTCTGATGGACTAAATCCGGTGTGCAACATTTTAACCCGGAGTTTTAGGCTAGGTTTCGCCAAATGGAGTGGAGTCGGCGTTGATTTTAATCTATGGTGTTTGTGTTTCAATTAAGTCGCGTATATAAATATGAATATTGGTTCACTGGTCTCAGATGGGTCCTCATATCATCAGTTGTTGCTGGTAGGATTCGCTCAGTACGTTGTCCTCTGCTCTGTGTAGGTTTGGTCAGGGGCTATGTTAAGGACTACGGTACATAGGCTATGATCATCTTGCACATCTTTTCGGCATGGTTTCAGATGTTTTTTGGTACTTCTAATTTATTTAACGGAAATAAAACTTGTCTAAATTACTTTTTGTGTACGTATGTACTTATTCAACGCTTTACATGATGATGTTGAATATCAATACCAATATGATTGACATATCAGGTGATATGTCATTTGTACAACTCAAATCTCATATTGTCATCACCGATCATGAGGATTTCTCTACTAATGTAGACAACAAACTGGTCGTATTGACATAAGAATGTATTCATTTTGTGTTGGATGCCAACGATAACGTCAACAACACCTCTAGTGTCATACAAGATGAACTGGCTGATCCTCTCTCTCGGGTTCATGTGAAATCCTTAATGCTTGATGTCGGCCCTATAGTTAGGCCGGTCAACGGCACCACGAGACATCCCTCGCCTCCGTGCAACAACGGCAATTCGACGCAGACTATAAAAACACCGCTCGGGATGAACCGCGAACAATTTGCGCGTCGATCGCTGTGTCTGAGCACCATGGCCATGCTCAGGGTGTCGTCCTACCGCAGGTTGTTTGAGGAGCAGCGTTGGAGGCAGAACGGAGGGTCTGGTGGACCGCTCGCAGGGCAGACCCGCATCCCTGGCAGGTCAGTGTGGACCATTAAAAGCACGGGGCCGGGCTAGGCGGTAAGAAAAGTCAACTGGGTAGAGTAACAGCTTATTGCATTTCTTAACGTGAGGATATTAAACCTGCACTGTATGTTTTCCCATTAGCACCCACTAATAGGAAGGGGTGGGGATTAAATAGCTGTAGTTGAAAAGTTACATGTTCATTTTTTATATAAATCTCTCTCCCTCTATATATATATTTCTAGAGGGAGAGAGAGAGATTATGTCTATGTATGTATTATATTAACAAAAGGCTAAATGGGTATAAGAATTCTGTGTAGCTAACTGTTGAGAATTACCCAGAACGCAACCACGCCTTGATTGATCCTCGGAGGTTTCGATTGGTGGCGACAAATGCCTCCTCTGCTTGTGCATGTGTCACTATGATTCATGCTATTCCTTTACACCAATGTGACAAAGGGCTGGACAAACGTACCGTGCAGTGAAGTAATCACTCCGTGATGGCTGTGTTTACGCAATTCTTTTAAATCTGTTTTAATTTGGTGTCGTCATGCAGCCAATGCTTTCAATTACTTAATTCGAAAAGAATACAGTTACATCCAACGCTGGTACATCTCTCTACATATGGTGCACGTCGACTTCATTTATGAATGAAATCCCTGGTGAGATGTTTGAGCCAAGCCTCTGAAGGTTGAGTCTAAATATCTCCCCTGGGGGGGAGGAGGGGGTTCTGAGCAGATTGAGGTCACTTCATTGTACATCGTGTGTCTGTTGTTCTGTCGCAGGGGTGGAGCAGCTGACGAGTGCCAATGTGACAAGTATGACTTTGTATCTGCCAAGGCGCTCAACAAGGAAGGCCTGGTCCGGTTTACCCAAGACCGCACCGTCTTCTTCGACCTCAACAACCGCCTGGTCAGACTGATAGAACTGGTAAAGCTTGGAAAATAAACTTTCAACTTGTTGAAGATTCTAACCTGAGTAAATAGCCCCAGTGTGCTTTTTGCAGATCATAACGAAGGTCATGGATGAAGGTTATTTTGTTTGCCACTCTAACAGACAACGC
>OMKP01023704.1:0-10733 GCA_900302375.1 Bathygadus melanobranchus
GGGAGGAAGGGGAGAGGAAAGCAGGGGGGAGGGAGGCAGGGGGCTCCTGGATGAGGCAGGCCCGGGGGATGGGCACCACGCCAGAGAACATGGAGGGGCTGAGCGGCGAGGGCTTCAGCTGGCTGTAGGACGGCGGCGAGCCCTCCGCCGGCTCCTCCTTGGCCTCATATGGCCGGTAGCCCACCTCCCCGCCCACCCCTACCTCCTTCTTGGCCAGCGGCGAGCCGTTGGCCCCGCCCTTCCTGTCCGCATCCTCCTGTTCGGCCCGGAAGCGATCCTGGGCGTCGGCCAGGTAGCGCTGGATCATCTCCTCCCGCAAGGGGTGGCGGTTGCTGGTGGTGAGGAGGCCGGCGAAGATGAACTTCCTCTCGCCCTGCATGGCGGCGCGCAAGATGCCCAGGCTCACCTTGACGTCGGCGCTGTACTTGTAGGGGTCCGACTCGGTGCTGCTGCCGCTGCTGCCCGTCCCCGCCAGGCGCTCACTGCCCGACGACGGCGAGCCCTTCCCGGAGTCCTCGGAGATGTGCGCCGAGGGAGAGCTCTCCTTGCTGCCCTTCCTCGTCTTCAGCGAGCCTTTCTTCTTCTCCCCGCCCTCCTGCTTGGCCCCGCCCCCGGCGGCAGCGTTCTTCCCCGCCATCAGCCCGCCGACGTTCTTCTTCAGCTTGCTGCCCAGGCTCTTGCCGAAGCTGCCCAGCTTGTTGGCCACCGAGTCGGCCCTCTTCTTGTCCTTGTCCTTCTTGCTCTTGTCCTTGGCGGCGGCGCTGGCGGCCGAGCCGTTGCTGGACGAGCTGGAGGAGGACGTGGAGTGGTTCTTGGAGGAAGTCCCGCCCCCGTTGACTGCCGCCACGCTGACGCTCTCCCCGTTGCCATTGGAGCTGCTGCTGACCGACTCCTTGTCGGACTCCCCGGAGTCGGGCGGCGTGCGCGCGTCTTCTCCTGCCGAGGCCGTGGGGGACTCGGGCTGGGCCAGGGGCGCCTGCTGGGGGGTGGGGACACAGAGAGCACAGGGTCAGCCCACAGCTCAAGGCTGGAAGCCCACCCCTGGACAGCCTGACCCGGGCCTGCCTTCACTGTTATACTGTTGTTAGTGCTACTGGCACATAGAGGATGCTTTTATCCGAAGCGACTTCACTCCAGTGATTTCATATACAGGTCATTCATGAGCAGATGGCGTGTTCACTTGAGATGCGTCAAGACACCGCACTTTGTCGCTAAGTCGGGGTTCTTGAGCACGGCAAGATTAAAACACACAAAATCCCTCACACTACTGTACTGTATTGCAAATCTATCGTAGCACCTATAGGGCTTCTTTGGGCAATCTGCCCGTGGATCCTGACAGGTTAGGCTGCAGACACTGATCGAACCTGGTACCTTTCGGCCGGGAGTGGAACACCCTCGACACTAGAGTCGACTGTCCAGTGTAGCAACACGTGACAGAAACGGACACCTCCTATGTGTTCAAGCTCAAGGTTTCGGGGGAGTTTTTTCCACGCCCATTTAAGGACTCAAGGAGTTAGGGGCCCGTGATGAACGCAGCATCTCTCTGACAGCGGAGTGACTGAAACTAGCCTACAGAGAGGAGGGAAATAAAGGAAAAAGGAAAAACGCGTCGAACCCTAATTTGGTTGTTAAAATGCTACAGTTGTGAATGGTTTAAGACAGCTAAGACAAGTCACGCCGTGCAGCAGGTGGCGAGAGGACGAGCAGGGAAATATTACAGCGTGACTCGATATCAATCACCCACACGTCTTAACACTTCACTCAAAATGCCACTAAATGAGCAAGAGTGTAATGTCCTCTGCGGTGACGATGACTCATCATCGTACTTAAGTGATGTAGCAAATGACTCCCCGCTCTGCCCGGACTCCGACCGCAGTGAGTTTAAGTAAATTATTAATTATTCTGAATAAGACCAATAAACAGAATGTGAACGCCGTGTTTTCACACGCGGCAGAAGTACGGCCGGGTGAGGAGGTGACGAAGGCACAGGAAGTGGCCACGCGGAAACCCCAACCCTCCGCCTGCAGCGCTTAGCGGTCCCAAGCGGCTCACAGCAAGTGGGGGCCTCGGGATGGCCACAATAAAGCATTTAAAAAGATGTACGACGCTCATATGTTTCATTTAAAGCCCATTGTTTCAAGACTAAAAACGAGAAGAATGCCATGTATTGAATCTTAACTACCTCACGTTCCTGACCGTATGAGGACTTATTGGACCGTTAAGTCCCTCCACTACAGGTGAGTCATGTTTCTCAACTGTGCAGGCACACACACGCACGAACGCCGTCTCACACACACGCACACACGCACACACCTAAGAACGCCTGCATAAGAGTCACTGCCGAGAGTAACAGAAGTGCAGTTGGTTGATGCTACAGTCTGCCCGCACATCACGGAAACAGATGGGGAACCCCTGTCCTAAATGACTAAAAACTGTAGGGAACATGTATATTTCCAGAAACGTGCTGAGGCACAAGAGATGCCATTGACAGGCAAGCGGTGGTGGGTGTTTTACAGCCTTGTCGGCCCACTGGGGCCGGGGTACGGAACAGGAGACATCTGTTGTATTATGCATTCAGCACAGGAGACTGTAGACCGACCAGGGAAACATTGACCTGAATACAAGTGGGAAGGGGGCACTTGCATGACGCAAAGAATTAGCTCGTGCACCCGGGAAAGGTTTGAGAAGGACAATGGGAGTGTGGTGTTGAAGTGCGTACTACGGCTGTGTCTTGTGAAGCAGGACTTCTACGTGGTGAGATACGGGCTCCGATTGGTTGCATGTTTCCTACGTGTCGAGACACGATGCTATGATTGGCTGTGTGTGACCTCATCTTTACCTCGCAGGGCAGCGGCAGCCAGGTGACGGTCATGTAGCTGTGCAACATCTGGAGCTTGGCTTCCAACGAGAGAGCCACCCTGAGAGAGAGAGACAGAGACAAATTCAAGGACCCAAAACCGCATATTTTGAGACACGGATCAAGGTTAATTACTGTTACACTATAAAGAGAACTAGCAGGCTTTACAGAAGCTAACAGACAACAATTAAACAGAGAGTGAGGCTTGAATGGGTGAATATCAAACAAACTTCAATTTCTATTCTTTCAAGCACTTTCAATGACCCATGTCTAATTATGTTTATATTTTCAAAAACTTTCAAGGCCTTTTCCAAGGATCATTGGGAACACTGATTCACTGTTGGCATTACTGCATAACGACAAACCCAGAACACCGGAAAAACTTTTTGTGCTCCGAGAACTTTTACAATGATGATAATCTAACCGAGTGTTAATGAATTGTTATTAGATTTATATCAACTGTCAACAGTCACATCATTTCTATTCGTGGAAGACACCAAGTTCATCTTAATGTCAACAGGAGGGGAGCGATAATCTGGTTTTACTACTCTTTTCTTGCCACGACAAAATGTGTGCGTGTGCGTTTAACAGTTATTAACAGTGTATTTCAGTGTTTAATAGGAAATAAATAGCACTAAGACATCTCAACAAAATCTTAAATCTTGTTTAGTTTAGCTTTCTTTTCATCAAGTTGTGGGTCTTCTTTTTTACTCAAAAGTATCTCCGTGGTGATTTTTAGTACCTTATTTTGTATTCGACAAATGTGTTACTTTTTTGGAAGTCGCTTTGGATAAAAGCGTCTGCCAAATGCTCTAAATGTAAATGTAAATGTATTCTTGTTGTCGTTTCCCTTGTTAAGCACTTTGTATTGCGGTTTTGCATGAAAACCACTGCATAAATAAAGTTGGACTGATTGCTCAGTTCTCCTCTGGTCTTTAAGGAACAGCAGGGGGTACCTGGCCAGCATGACGTTGTCTGTGTCATCCTTGCCCCACTCCCACGCCTTCCCGGGGTCCACAGCGAAGTGCACAGGCAGCATCTTGTGCTCAGAGTCGGTCAGAGGGATCACCACTGTAGGGCCACAACAGAGGGGAAAACGCTCTGTCAAGTGTTCTGCTTAAAAATACCATAGGTCTTCTTCAAAGTAAAAGTCCCTCCCCGCCAGTGCAGTGCAGAAAAACACGGCAGAACTCTTATTATTATGAAAAGCATGCCGTAATGAATGCAGTCTTTAGTCTACCGGTGGTACTGACCTCGGGAGAACTTAGGTACCTATGATATTTTTAAACATCGGTAGAATATAGGTTTGACCGATTGGTTTCTTCAAAGTAAAAGCCCCCCATGCCCATCCAGAGTTCCCGGTCAGAGGTGCAGAGAAACATGTCAGCGCTTTTATTTTTTTGAAAAGGATGCAGTGATAATGCGGTGTCTTCCTCATTCCAACTGCATACACCGCAAGAACTCCATGGCATCACCATGACAACAAAAACATCAGCTGTACATAGATACAATAGAGTTTCCCCACCTAAACACAATCGTGGTATAACAATCAGAATCTAATTTCGTAAAGCTGTATTTATATCTTGATGACACATTAAAGACTGTGAGACAGAGAGAGACAGAGAGCGAGAGGGGGAAATACAGCCATTGAACACAAAGACTCCCCACCAAGCTGCTCAGCACTGAAAGAGGAAGTGGTGGATGCGATGTAGCAGCCAGTGTGTACAGCTGTGTGCATTACCTCACTGTGCTCACACACATTTACAGGACAAACACACAGCAGCCAATTATGATGAAATGATGTCACGAGGCAAGCCTCGGGTTGACTTATTCAAACAATCTTTATTACCGAGACCGAATAGGAATTGAACAAAGGCTAAATAACGAAACAAGGAATAAACCGACTGAATGATCAAGAGCTTGATTGATCATCTATTGATCATCCAGGCCAGACGGAAAGCTCTTCAGTATGTCGCGTGGTGTTGTGAAACAGAGAATGTGAGTGAGTCCTGGTAAAAAATATCTAAACTGACATACTAATACAAAAACAGTTGTTAACTTGAATGCCAGAAGACTAAGTTGCAGAAGAGTTTGTCTGCATGCAGTACAAACCTGGCTATTAAGCAACACAGAATCTAGTTGCTTCCATCACCATGACAACGGTGTCATCTGAAAGGCTCAGAGTTTGCAGATGGGGTAGATTATTTTTATGCATCAAACACATACTTTATTGCGTTCGATCGTAGGGTGGTTAAGGCCGTTTAAGTAGTGAGAATTGTGCAGGGACTCATTTGTAACTGGCGTATTGACATACCCATATCGAGTGTGTTTACATGTATTGAGCAAAACTTAAAGTACTACATGGATCATTCTGCTTGAGTTTTATGAAGCCCCAGCTTTATATACACCCTATGCTCCTCCTGTCTGTGGACATAGAGACGCGAGCAATGGCGGGCCTCTACCTTGCTCTTTGGAACCGTCCTTCTGCTCCATGGACACCAGGGCTGAGAAGTGGGCCTGGTCGTAGGCCAGGACGAGCGGGGATCGGTGGCACTTGGAGGCCGGTACCTCCAGCGGCAGGTAGATACCTCCGAATGGGATGGGGGCGAACGCTAGGGAGGGGAAGGGGAGAGATGAACCAAACACTCCAGGTCAAACCTCACGGCAGAGCTGAGTTACTGTTGTAGATGTAGTTTCTGATTGGCCCAAATTGATACAAGGTGCCGTCACGTGTTCCCATACACACTTCAGCAAGTGATGTCAGTTCCGGTATGTCCTGGATTTCCTTACTCTAACCCTAACCCTACCTAAACATATTGAATTACGCTTTGCGTGGAAGCCCAAAGTCTAGGGTTATAGGCTAGCATTAACTAAGCGCTAAATACTAGCTATGGGCCAAGTACTAGCTAACAACTATCCTTGGGCTAAGTACTAAGCAAAGACTAGCTGAGAACTAGCTGTGGGCCAAGTAGTGGCGACTATCTCTTCATCAAACTGACAGTGTAGCATGTCTGACTCCAGACACATGGAAGCCGACCGGCCGTGTCTCCCAGCAGAAAGAATAATACATCAGGCTAGCAGACTAATGGAACTGACGTGAAAGCAGCGGCCATCAGGCCATTACGGTGAGACAGATTGCAGTCACACCTGACATGAAAACACCGGTCTGCTCCCATCAGATCTCCCTTCCCCTGCTCTACGTGTAAAACCCCATGCGCATCATGTCACCCTATTGTTGCAGCATGTTTGTCCTCTCTGTGTAAGAATAGCCTGCGTGTGTGTGTGTGTGTGTGTGTGTGTACATGCATACGTGTGCGTGCGTGCGCGTGTGTGTGTGTGGCAAGCATACCCTCTCCACCAGAGTCTCGGAGCATGGTGTCGGCCACCACCACGATGGGTCTCTTGAGGACGTGGGCCAGGGCGAACACATGGAACTCCTCCAAGCTCTCGTACACCGGCTCCTCGGCAGACTCCGTCCTGAACAACAACAACATCAACACAATAATAACGCAACACCTTAAACACAACCATTACATCAACATAGCAACAACACATCAACATCCTTTCTGAAACTCCTCATCTATGCTGTGTCTGTGAAGGGTGGAGTTTGTATGCTAGGTTTTAGTGTATTTATTTTTTAGGCATGGGCTAGATCAGGCCAAACTAAACCAGATTGGAGCAGACCAGACAAGATGAGATAGAATCATTACAGACGAGATCAGACCAGACCAGGACCAGGACCAGGACCAGGACCAGGACCAGGACCGGTAGGCAGCAGTTACCCGTTGGTGCTGTTGGTGCTGTAGTGTATCCTGGGTTCGCTGGACGCCAGCTTCAGCAGCTCATTCCACTCCTTCTGCCACTCCTCCTCCGTGTACACCAGGCCAGACTGAGGGAGACACACACACAGGATGTGAGACGGGCCGGCACATAGACAGCAGACAGACAGACATGTAGGCAGACACACAACCTTCAGAGTATCACGTCACACTGAATTCCGTCTAGCCAATCAAATTGTTTGCCCGGCATGTATGCAGATCCATCCAGGAAGTTGGCGCAACTGTGTGATTAGGTTGCCGCCCTAGGGTGGTGTGGCGTGGATCACCTCTACACACTACAACAGGTCAAACAGTGATGCTCACACCCAACGCTTGGCTATTCTTGGTACCTTTGTTGTGATGTTAACACTATACTATTGTTGGTTCTTACAGATATCCTGCCCAGCACTTGTATCTGGTTGGGTTTCATGCCTACAGCCGGGGTGCACTTGTCTCTGGTTTGTGCAGTACTAGCCGCTTAAACCTGCGCATGCTCCAATATCATTTGTTAGCTTTGATAGTCAGACGCCTCACTTGCCCTGAGTCACTTAACACAAACAAACGTCAATTGATCACTGCCCTGCAGGCGAGTTGTACTTGACGCCTCAGCCTTAATGCGTGTGAGAGGGTAATTGCGGGGCGTTCTCTCTAAAGCGTTTGCAGACCATTTAACACGTTGTCAAGCTGTGACGGTGGAGTGTGTGATGATGAAGTACAGTGAGGGTGAAGAGTGTGGTTGGTGGCTGGTTTAAGCAGCCTGACCTGGCCCACCTGAGTCAGGCTGATTGGGGCTGGGTGAGGCTGCACACCTGTGGTGCATTGGGGCAATCAAGGCACACAGGATAAACCAGCCACAGAATAACCCAGTATGCTTTAAAGGACCGTCTGACCTCTTTGTTCTGCTGGGTCTGCTGCCACCTCCACCTGCGTCGGAGCGCCTCTCGCTCCAACCCGTGGTCCATTAGCGTGTACAGGGACTTGCGTAACATCAAGTCCCGGTCGTGGAAGCCCCACATCCCTGCGGTGGAACCAAACACATCGGTCAGATGTTTAAAGTCCCATTTTGCATGTATTTGATGGTGCGCGAGAGGACATAAAAGACAAATATGCAAAGTGAATTTGGCAGCCTCATATTAATATTTATTTATCTGAAGGGCATAGGGCCGACAGCAGATGGAGGCTGGAGCCGCAGACGCAGAGACGGTGTTTGGTTCTACTCATCCCACCACACACATCTGTCCACTGGCTGACAGCACACGGCAACAGGTCTGCCTAACAGATGCTCTCTGGCAACGTACTAAAGGCACACTGCCAGCTGTGCTCCATCCACATGCCGCGCTCTTAAGATGCGCGGTGATACCACACAGGCCTCTGCGCGGTCCTGTGCACCTTTCTCGCTTCTGTGGGTGTTCGGCCCCAAACCGCTGGCCTCTTCCAGAAAACATCTGGATGGGGACCGGGTACACGGAGGATATTATAACTCCGGTGCTTCAGAGGTCTTGGAACCTTGCCTGGGCATCACTTACAGCCCAATTAACTTCCCGCGCCACGGCTCTTCAGTGGGCAGCGGAGGCCGGCGTAACGCGTACCGCCGCGCCGCGAGCAGCAATTAGCCGCTGAACTAACAATAGTGCTCCCATAATGAATGTTAATGGGGTGTGAACGTCTGCTGTAGCCGGTGTGTGTGTGTGTGTGTGTGTGTGTGTGTGTGCACCCACCCAGCGAGGCGGCGTGTAGCAGACAGTTCCCGTCTCCGCTGGTTGCCAACGGTAACAGACTCTGGCAGTTCGGGCCCACCCTCGTCCACCAGTTGAGACGACCTGGGGAGGAGGGGAGGAGGAGAGACAGGAAGCGTGACTGGGACTGTTTGGAGTACAAACAAGAGTGGCCGAGCGCGAGCGCCAGAATCACCGGCAGTGAACTTTTCCGCTGTGGAAAAACACAGGAGATACGGCGGCGTCCTCCGCTGCCGTGGACCACGGCAGGGGAAGAAGAAAAACATTCCCATAGCTGTCGCCACGCTGCCATCAGGCCTTTCCAAATCAGTTGAATCCAACTGTCGGTGATGGCCCTGTAAGCGGTGTTGTTATTCGTTGGCTTTCAGGTTCAGGAGCAGTTCAACTCCCTTTTCCACCAGTCTCGTCAGTTTACCTCAAAAGACATCCGATCAACATATTAGAATCACGCCGATCAAACATCTCGGGTGTCGGTTACCGATCACGCCAGGACACCGCTAACTGTCAGGTGTGGACACACCCAGATCGCGTAAGATCTCACCCTGAGGTGCTCTGGCTCATATTGTGATCGCATCTCAAATATACTGTGGTGGACGTGATCTGGGAACGATGTGGAAGGATAACTGGCTACTTTTTTACATTAAAACCATATCCCTATGAAAGGCAACAAATCACAGGACTCGAGAACACAATGTGCTTGTTTCCGCATCAGAGTAAAGTCAGCCAAGGTTGTATCTGTGATCTGATGATATGCTGTTGATGTCCCCTTCAAGTATTGGGTCTGACTCTGGACGCCATATCTGTGCTCCGATCTGGCGTATCCGATCACAAAAAACATTGAAATGACAAGTGTAATCTAGGCCTTGAGTTTCAGTTTGTTATGGCAACAGCATAACAACATGCTTTGTGAAGGAGGAAAAATAACAACCAGCAGACAGTCCCTAGTTGAGGTGACAGTCGCTTTCCAAAATAATCTAAAACCTTCCTTACTACAAACTAGTTAAATATTTGTATAGTTGTATCTTGCTTCGTTCTGAAATACACCTTCCTTTCGCCAGTGGTTATGTATAAAGAGCAGACTTACTTAAAAGATGCTATATGTAACAAATGTACTGTACTAAATCATACAATTTACCATGATATGTCATCAGAGATTAAGGAAACATGCTGCTGCAGGCTTCTCTGACAACAACGCTACAGCCAGTATGTTCTCCTTTGAAATTTTCATGGCGGGCCTTCTGTATTTGTTTTGGTCTGTGTGATTCACTATTCTCTGAGTACGCCAGGTTGCCAGATATGAACTGGAAATTGGCATACAAACACAGCGTGCTTCAGCCATCAGGCAGCAAGCAAACGAACTGGATTGAGGTTTTTAATAGATTCTACCCAGTAATAGATGATATTACTGGGTAGAATCCATGTTGTATGGTATGTATATGTGGAGCACTATCCATACATCTTGTTGAGGATCTGACCCCGCCCACTCACCAGCATGCTCCAACGCCACCATCATGGACTGCTCTATGAGGTCTCTCTCGATGAAGCCGCGGAAGTCGTCGCGGTACACGGTGAGGTCGGGCAGCTGGAAGGTGCACAGCGGCGTGTCCAGCAGGTCGCAGGCGGCGGCGCCCGTGCTGGACACGTGCGAGCGGGCCAGCGACACGATGGTGGAGCTGGCGTGAGATATGCCGCGAGACAGTCTCTTCTCCGTCGCTGATGGGAGACAGGGGGGGTTGTCGTAAGTAGTTTGTCGCGTGAAATAAGAGTCATCTCCAGACTATGCTGTAGCACTGGTTCACTAATCCTTTGGATGCAGAATCCTTTGGATACACATTCGGCGTTTCATTTACTTTAAGTAAATATTTGGTTAGCCTGATTTTAGACAGCACTTACTAAGAGGCAATAGAAAACAAGATAAGCAGGCCTCTCTAGGCTTGCTCTATCCATCCCAGCTCCTCGTCCCAATGTACACATTACCGCCAGTCAAACTAAACACAACTTCAGTAGTCGTAATGTCAACTCAATTTGTGGAACGTCCGTATGACTAAAATATAGCCTTTTTTTTCCTTCACACCACGTTGCCCTGGCAACGGTACCAACCCACACCGGCTTCTAGAAGGGTCGACGTTCCTTCGAACATGTTCATTAACCCCGCCCTCCCCCCACCCCGACATGGTGGGATGGCGCGGGGAGCGGGCATCACCTTGCACCACTTCCTCTTGCCGCTGGAGCAGGGGCCGCCCCACCCGGGCCATGTCCTTCTCCGCGGGGGGCGGGTACTTCCTGTCCTCGCCGAAGGAGTACGGCAGGTTGCCGGCGTGC
>OMKP01023711.1:0-17596 GCA_900302375.1 Bathygadus melanobranchus
CCCTCGGCCACCCCGCCCCAGGACCAGCTCGCCTCGCACAAGTGCCCGCACTGTGACATCCAGTTCTCGGATAACATCCTGTACACCATACACATGGGTTGCCACGGTTATGAGCATCCCTTCCAGTGCAACATCTGCGGGTCCATGTGCAGGGACAAGTACGACTTTGCGTGTCATTACGCGCGCGGGCATCACAGCAAGTGACGGCCGGCGGCTAGCGCGCGCTGGGGAAGTTAGCGTGGTTTGATCTCCTGACATTTCTGTGCTAAACATTTGTTTGAATTTTTTTTTCATTGTCATTTGTTACGTTCGTTCATCGTCACATATTATTATATTGAATTGTATCCGTTTTTCTTTTGGTTTGGATTTTCTGATGCTCTTTCTAGATCGGCGCCCTAATTAATTTGCAACGGCGCTTGGGTCGAGCTAAGCCGTTTGCGTCAGCGAGGGCACAAGGGCTCGTTTGTCGATGTGACATTTTTCTGTGACGTCGACGAGAAACGGATTGTATTTTAAACGCAGTCTTCCAGCTCTCTTAAGGAACAGCTGTGCTCCCGAGTCCGATTTTCAAGAGTAGTTCTGTGGCTTGTGTTCCAACGTCATCACATTGACACCTTGATTTCATTCATACCTCATCGTGCACCAGATTGTATGAGAAATCATTGAAGTAGCATAAGTAGCCAGAATCCACCCCCCCCCTCCCTCACCTCTTACTTTAATATTCATACTGTAAATTATTTAAAGAGTAGAGCATTGTAGCATTGTGGTGCTCGCCTACTTCTTTGTATGAACTTATTTTTTAATTGTGAAAGAAAAGAAGAAAGGAGAAGCAGATCTAGTGTTGTACGTGTCGAGTTTTTAATGAAAATCCTGATTATTTAATTGTTGATCGTAATGTGATGTATTGTTGACAGGGTAACAGTTTTCTATTAACAAGTCTTTGAGTGCAGTATTTGCATCATAGAATAAACCGAGGCCAAACTATGATGCTATTTTTGTCTTAATTGTGGATCATGTCAACACATCTGTTTTGGATTTTCATTGAACATATACACAATATAAATTAACTTGAAATATTCATTCTGAATGTCACTCAATCCCACATTCAACACAACAGCTGACACTTATGTATAAACCATTCGGTTCTGTAAAATGCACATTTGTGCAAATTTAAGAAAATACCAACTGTTACTCATAACCTAATCTCTGACCCAGCAGTCCTTCAATATTATAGCACAATAAGTGGATGAATAATTGTAATAAGTGTATATAAGTTTATTTTTACAGTGGTCAGTCAAAACTGTTTATTTGAAACCTAACCCTACAGAATACTCATAACCTATGAACTGATATCTACATTCTAGCGTCGTCATTTTTCACAAAACCTTAACACAATCTCCTTTATTTCCCTGTCGAAACCGGCCACTGCAGTGGTCGCTACCCATTGCACATCGATGTCCTCGCCTTCTAGCATCGACTGCTCTTGAACATACTGCGTCCGCAGGTTGTGTAGAAATCGTCTTTTGGATTCATTCAGCTCACTTGCCAAACACTTGATTCGTTCGGGGGGGACTTCATCTATAGCCAGGCGGGGGACAAAGATTGAGAGGTCTTAGTTTGCGCTCTCGTGTGCAGCGACACAAGCAACATGAGAAGTCTGATGAGAAGGGTGAGCCACCAAGCTGTCCCTAATTGGCTTTTCTGTGGGGCTTGTGTAACGTCCTACCTCTGGCACTCTTCATTGCTGCAGACACCAGACGACGACAGGCCTGGTCCGCCTGGTGAACCACGCTGATGGCACATCTCAGGCGGTCTACCTCCTGGACAGAAACACACAAAGGGGAGGGAAGGGATTTGCCATTGGCCACACAACAGTGCTTCGCAACACTTTGATTGCACGATCAGACATCCGTGGGCGTCTAGGGTTTTTGTAAGACAAGAAGAACGGTGACGTGCCTTTTGCTCTGTGTTCTCCTCCGGCACCGGGACCGAGGGGTTGTGGAACGCGTGGGTTATCAACTCCATCCACCTCTCACTGGGGATTCACATGGGCAGAAAGAGAACGAGGTGACAAATGAATATGATGTACACAGAATAAAATCCCAGTGTGGGAAATGGGTTAATGCTTGTTTGAATGGCAGTTACTTACATGTCCATTTCAGACAAATACTCTGAGTTGTTGAGTGTAATGCTGTTTCTCTCCCATGGGTTCTTCTGTGGGTTTGGAGGCTCCAGACGTTTTGTCATCTCCAATATTAAATCGGTAGGCAAAGGGTTGGCTCTTTCTTGATTTCGGCTCGTACAGGCCTCCACAGAGCAGTCTAAAAACACCTGGCAGAAGCCCAGGGAATCTGAAATGGATAAGTGGATACACATATAACGTCAACTTAGGGATTAGTGCCAAGACAAGTGCACTACATGGCCTCCTTTCAAAACACACCGCTTACAGTTTCTTGCGAGTTGGCACACTTCATATCTCATGCTTGGATAGTAGAAGTTGTCATCCAGCAGTAGGAGTATCGGTGAGGGCTGGTCGGCAGCCGAGCTGTTGCCATGCTGCTCGAGTAAAGTGTGTATGCACCGTCTCCAAGCGTCAACATTTATCCGACCGGGGTCGGGTGGATCTGACAAGACGTCGGGGTTCTTCAAGAAGTTCTCAATGCATTGCAGCAGTGATTTTCTGTACAACTTCCAATCAGTTTGCTGGACAATATATAAGGCATTGTATATTGGCGTTTTACATATAATAAACAAACAGCCATATATATATACACATTATAAAACGATTCAACACAATGAATGCATGTTGACGGAACATCAGATCAGAAAATAGTTACCGCCTGCATCTTGTCCTCCAACGCTGTTATATGAAATGCATATTCAGGAATTAAATCATCATAATGCATTACAGTGGACCTCCATCCTCGCTTAGCAGCCAGTGCGGTGACTGTGTGGGCAAGCGTGGACTTCCCTGCAGCCGGTAACCCGCAGAGCACACACAGACACACGCGCGAACTCGGGAGATGTTGCGAATCCATTGAATATATTTTCTGCATAACTTACACTAAAAAAAAAACAGAACAAAGTGAAAACTTCCGTGGTCTTCCTTTCCTTCTTCATGCACGTCCTAGGATGCAGGTCGTTTCTTCTTCTAGTGTTATATTTGAAGTAATATCACTTTACTGCCGCCTTGTGGAAGCACTGTAACAACGATTTCATACAAATGTGCACGCCAAACTTTTTTTATTACATAAACATGAAGACAAAACAATAAAATACAAACTATAACATTTGTATGGGATGTATCAAATACCCATTTTGATATTGCCACACAAGAGATACAAAACAATTCATGTTGATCCAATTTGTCTCAATCATATAAAATACCATACAAAATACCCTACGTTTATTTTCCTTCAGCAATAGAGAATAAGTCCATTTACAAGGCATTTGCAAACACCGTTTGTGAAGAAAGTCGATATACAAAAAAACCACCAGTAAGATCAGTTCAGTGGTTGCTTGGGTCCGATGGGTCTAGGGACCCCTGGGCCCTGCGGTGGTGCTGGTCTAGGAACCGACTGGGGCGTATACTGATGAACGGCCGGAGGAACCGACTGAGGAGCCGGCTGAGGGGTCTCAGCACCGTCCTTCCAGTAATCCAGTTCTCCATACTGGAACCTAATAGGAACGGGTGGGAATGCAGCGAAATGAAATGAAATTAACAGAGCTTTTGACTGAATAGAATCATTTGAGGGGGTGGAGAGAGAAGCAGAAGGTTTTGATTGGTTCATACCCAGGGGTCACAGGCAACGGTGGGCGCTCTGGTGGCTGAAGTATACAAATGAAAAATACAGAAACAAATTGTGTTTTACTTTTTCAAAATGTGTACAATTCTCAACAATATAAACATAGTAAACTATATATATATAAAGTAAATAATTGGTGCTAAAAATATTATTAATAGTGTGGTGACAAAAACAATATTTGGCGCTAGGGTTGTATTCTTGCATATTGGAGAAAATAATTCTATTCATGAATAAATAAATCATTGTATTGTTACCTTTTCAGTAGGAGTTTGCCTGTGTGGTTGGACCACGGTATTTGCCGGTATACTGACATTTGTTTGATCATTTCCACGACCATTTTGCACATTTTGTGGCCTGTAAATATTTGTAAGTCAAGAGAAAATGTTAGCAGGCAACGACGATACACAAAAGAAAATACAAAAAAAATACACAATTTGAAATCTGTAGTACGATGCCCGGAAACCGCACGTTTGTCGGGGCATTTCCTCCCACCTGTTACTGCTACGCTTCCTTCCTTTCACGCAGCCCATGAGCGAATCCCGCCTGAAGACGAAGAGCAGCAGCAGCGTGACCAGGACCAGCACCGGGACGACCAGCAGGAAGAAGATCAGCAGGCCGTTCCTCAGGGAGTAGTCTGAACACGGAGAGGCAGAGGTGGATTACATATGGACAAAAAGTGACACTTTGTTCCTTTTTATTTGGGTCTTGTTCCAGCAAAGTTCAAAAGTCTCCTATTTCAGTGTGCCTGAATCCAACTATAGTTATAGGGGAATCTATGCATTCATAGATTCCGGGAACACGACAAATGAAAAGAAAAATGAAAAACAAGTCACAATAGGCCTACATTTACACTGAAGAGCCATTACATAATAAAAAATAAAAAAAAGAACTAAAAAGTATTGTTAAAAACAATGCTTGTTTAAGATAAAAGTCAAGGTCACACCCACCTATTTGAGCAGGACCACTGTTCACACTTCCCCCTCTACCCGACCTATCACAGCGAGGTGGCGCCCACCCGCCAGCACAGTGGCAGTTTCCCTGGTCGTTACAAATCTGGAACGAAACGAGAGGACAAGAACCGCACGTTAAAGGGGACCGTGGCGCTTTTCGGCCATTTTGTAACTGTGGTTGGATTTGAAAGAAATGCGTCAATGGTCCAACTTTTCTGTGGAAACAGACTTGATGTTGCAGACCGCGATTTGACGCAGACTGACTTTACGTTACAACAATCAGAATAGCTGTGGCGGCCCACAGCGTGGTTACGGCACGAAGCGCGCCGACTGACCCCCTGGCTGTTGCAGGTGGTCTGGGCGTCACAGCTCAGGTTGGGCAGCAGAGCGGAAGCGTTGATGCAGCTGAAGTCAAGACAAGCCTGGAACAAAGAGGAGAGCGGAACCGATCGTGTTTTAAAAGGTTCAATTGCTAAAATCCTACACCCACGGAGCTTCTAGAAAGGAATAAAAGTATGTGAGAATGTGAATTTATCATTTAAAAAATGTGTACGGGTTCATAATAAATGTTTTTGTTCCTCTTTGTGAGATGACGTTGATATCACATGGTATCTCTTCAGCGATCAAGAGTCTTAGTAGTTGCCAGTGACTACTAAATCTATAATTACATGTTGCTAAATGAATTAATCGCTCTACCAGGAATGATTCACTCAACATGACTCTGCACATTCCAGTGGCAACCAGTGGAATGGAATGAAAGGGGGAGGGCAGAGTGCGACAACTAGAGGCTAAATGTAATCAATTGTACCTTCAATAGAAATTGTAATATCTGGGGAAATGAGGCTCACCTGCTTGACTCTTTATTTTACAAAAATATTGACTTTTGGCAATATTTATCATGGTTCATAGTTCAGGAGTTTACTTACAGAACATTTAGCCAAGGACGTGCTGAACGCACACAAGTCACATCCTGCACCCTTTAATGAACACACACACTGACCTGTCCTTTGCCACAGGGGCTACCAGGATTAACATAGGCAGGATCCACCACATCCGTCCCCAGGTTGAAGTCTGCGTTCACACACGTTAGTCCATCGATTATTTCAATGGTGATCTGGCCATCGGGGGGCGGTTTGTTGGCATCCAAGTTGGTGCACTGGATCTTCCCACACATGGCGTTCCTACAGCATTTGTACAGGTATTTCAATTGTCAAAGGCTGTCTAGCCACATCTACCTGGACCTTGGACGAACGTCATGTTTACGCAGCTATTAATTCTGCAATGCAGAATGTGTTCTGGTTTTATTTTATTTTTCTAAACAAGGCCACGTCATTTACATGATATAGTGTGTCAAGTATACGCCAAGAGGGAAGTATAGGGGTGTGAATCTTTCGTATCTCACGATTCGATTCAAAAATCGATTCTCGATTCAGCGCATAGGGTTATTAAAGTTCCTTACGTGAAACCTTTTTTTGTACACCCCTGGGTAAGTAAAAAAATCTGAAACGCTGCGTCAGCTTTCATACGGTACATGCCAGGATTTGAGAAGAACCCATCGAAGATGAAAAGCTGTGAAAAATGTCTACCACATCGCCATTCTTAAAACTGAACACTGACTACTCACGCCACGGTGCATTTGATGTAGGCTGGAGGAACCCCTCCACAGTTTCCAAACCTATCTCCCTTGACGTTTGCATTCAAGTAGCATTTATCGTCTGCCCTTTTCGCACCTGTCCAAACACAAATAGATACATAGTAGTCGCATGCCTGTATCATTTAATTTGTTTTACACAACATCCGCGTGTCCGTGTAGATTTAATATTTTTTAATATTGATTTAGTATTGTTCTACAGGCAAACATGCATTACACGCGACAATGCAGTCAAACTGGTTAGGGTTATCCAGCCAATAGGATTGTCTCGGGCTTGTCCTGTAACACATTAACAGCCGTCTCTCCGTTCCAACTCACCTGGCTCAAAGAGGGTCTGGCATTGGAAGTCGTAGGTCTGGCATCGGCCTTCGTAGCAGTAGGCGGCATCATCCTCGCAGCTCAGGCCGTCCATGGCGTAGAAGTCTTCGGGGCAGAAGCCACTGTTGCCCCAGCAGTACTCTGGAAGGTCGCACGAGTTGACAGACTTGCGGCACAGTGTTCCGGCCACTTTAACCTTAAAGCACGGGAAAGAATAGCAAAAAGGAGACATGGTTTAGCATAGCACAGACCCGTGGTGTATTGCTACTTGGGTATGTGTAAGTGCCACACACACACACAAATAAGTGAACATAAAATAGATGGTAAATGGTAAATGGATTATTTATATAGCGTTTTACATTGCCTCACGTTCACCCATTCATACACACATTCATACACCGATGGCGGTGTCAACCATGCAAGGCAACAACCAGCTCGTCGGGAGCAGTTAGGGTTAGGTGTCTTGCTCAGGAATACCTCGACACTTAGCTAGGCGGAGCCGGGGATCGAACCAGCAACCTTCCGCTCTATCTCCTGAGCGACTGCCACCCTTAATAGATACGTTTTCAGCAAACAACAAAAGTACAATGCCAGTGCATCACTAGCGCATGGAACCAGCAGGCGACCTCACCTGGCAGGCGACCTCACCTGGCAGGCGACCTCACCTGGCAGTTGCCGCAGCAGAGTCCATCGGCGCAGGTGGAGCCAGTGGTGAAGTGGCACGTTGCCGCCTCACAACATTCATTGGTGCACTCCTGTGGGTCGCAGACAAACACCGGTGTCAGGTTCACACGCAGAATACTCAGCATCGAATAGAGCACGAGCATCTCTCTGATTGGATGGGGGTTTTTGAACAACGCAGGGCCGCGCCCATATTCGGAAATCAACCGCTGCCGAGAGCAGACTCACGAGGCTACTGACTCCTACCTCCGGAGTGCCACAGTCACACTGCTCGCCGTCCTCCAGCAGGCCGTTGCCACACTGAGCCAGGCCCACCGAGTGCGTGGAGGGGTTCTTCAGACACAGACCCCCGCCGTTGCGAACCAACGTCTCAAAGTCATTCGCGCTACAGCTGCTGAAGTTGGTGGCTTGTCTGGGCCCCAGGGAGAAAACAAAATAAATGTGAGAAATTATATCACAGTTGTTATTTCATTTGAACTGAGCTCTGTCTCTTGACATCTTTGTCTATGTCTATCTAGAGGTTTTGTATGCTATAACATAACATGTTATGTTATGTAACATCATAACATGTTGTGTTATGTTATAGCCACTTCCTATGCAAAGGAACGCAAATGGAACACATCAAACAGCAAAACATTTTACAGATTAAAAAAGGTGCTGTTTGGTAAGATTTGAGAGTTGTATCAGGGAAGAAATGCCCTGATTGATCAGAAATGAGCCAGGAGTGATCTAAAATCTAAACGAGCTCTTAAAGGGGCAGGCGCGCAGTCAACACTGAACAGATATTCTCACAGAGCACCTCACTCACTAATAGCAGACGGATGGCATTTCTAACAAGCTACACTCAAAATAATAGCTCTTAAATCTTACCTACAGCACCTTTGAGGGGAAACAATGGATTTTTTTTTTTTTACCCGGCTGTGGCCCCCATGATGCAGCTTCCATCACATTGGCAGCGGTTGTTGTCATGATTCATGCCGAGGTTGTGACCCATCTCATGGGCCACCACGGCGGATATTTCCGGTAGCTTTTTGTTTTTTTGGAACTGTAAGAACAGACCCCAACCCATTTTCATATCAGAATGAGGCAATACATTAGCTTTTAAATAACAATTAGACATTTAATTTATGGAACTACAATGTAGATATTGTAGTTAGTATAGACTGTAGTCGATTGTTTTATGAATTTTTTTAACGAATGGAAGTAGATTTGTGAGACATAATAAATGAAGGAAAATATAAAGGTTTTATCATATAGCTGTATTTGTAAAACCTGTTCTGACTTTTATGTTTTGTTTATGTCGCCCGTGCGAGACAACGTGCAGCTACCTGCAGCGCGTCATTAATAATGCAGACGGGCATCGGTTTCAAAACCGAAGGTCAACACGCCAAAAAGGAGACAGCTCGGAGACAACATGGAAAACACTGGAATGCAAATGAAAGAAAAACATTTGAACCAACCACATTGATTCCTCCAGACAAAGCCGAGGAACAGATGGTGCCCACAAAGGCCATACCGAGTACCATACCATTGTAAGGACCCGGTAAACCCCTAAGAAACGGAAAAACACCCATCAAAATAACAACGTGACAGATGAAATCGTTCACAACACACAGCACAGGGCTATGCATCCAGCCGGCAACTACTGCGCATTTCTACGACCTTATTAATAAAACAGGTTTGACGGCATGCTGGAGCACTTACACAATGAGTTGAGCCACGTCATGCGGGGTTCTTTTCAACAAATCGGTCTTCCTCCATTGGACAAACTTTGTCAACACCTCTCCGGCCGACCCCTCCACGTCGAAGGGATTGGGTTTTATGAAGATCTCCAGGCCCACCAGCGCCACACGGATGTTCAGCCGCTTGTAATACTGAGATGAGACCAAAGAAAATACATTTGCGGGATAGTTTTGTTCATAAAATATCAATGGATCACGGCGTTGAACGTGAGCCGTTGTGTTTGTCTCACCCCGTCCAGCAGGTTAGCCATTTCCAGCATCTCTTCAGTCACCGCAGTCTCATTCCGCTGCATTATTATGTACTGTAAACATCAAAAGCAACGTATGGTATTATTATTCATTATAATTCATATTATTGTTCTGAAATTGTTATACAGAAATAAATCAAGGAAGTAAAAGTCATAAAAGGAGTGAAATGTGCTAACCAACTGCCATTCTCACCCTGAGATGATCCACCACCAACACCAACTCCACATAATTGGTTTGAGGCAGATTTCTTCTCCGCTGTGAAGCCAGATATCAAACAGCAAGAATGGGAGACATCAAACGGCCATGAAATTGCACATCTTGAAACATTGACATGATAAACCAGTTGAAATGTCCGCGGACGGGAGAGAGTTCTAACCCGCATGAGTGAGGTCAACGTGTGGCCTGGGTCAAAGGGTGAATGGTGTTCCTGTGCCAGCGTCTCATTGGCTACTCCACAGACTGCGTGTCCTGACATCACATCCTCCAGAGCGTAGAGGCGGTGCTCGTTGGAAGGAGACTGTGGAACCGGTTCTAGTCCGTAGCTCTCATTCAGCAAGACGATCACACCTCTTTTGAATGACATTCAGATTAAGAATGTGGTTTATTCAGTTCTTATTCATCTTATTCCCAGAATGAAGCTAATCACTGTATGTATACCAGTTAAAGTACAGTTGTGGTTATGGCTAAAGACACATTCATACATTTTATCTGTCAAGCACACATTTAATAGCACAGATAGCCTAGTCATTAACTATCTTAGTTATCTGTGGTTAGCAGATAACATTTCTACTGACAAGCTCACCTGCATTTTTAAAAAAACGTGCTGTAGGTAAGATTTCTGAACTATTTCTGAACTAAAATCTTGCTCGCTTCTGCACTCTCTTTGTAGCTCCTGGCATCTTCACCTACAGCACCTTTGATTTAAGCCTTCACACACAGACCAGTATGTAAAAGCAATAAGGAGGACCAAACCTTAGGCCTGAGCAGGTGCTGAGGATGACCAGTGAGTCCTCCTCGTATCCGTCCACATGCCCATGGTAGTAGCAGTGAACCTGCAAACACAGACACCTGGGTCTTTTGGTGTTTTCACTCAAACCAACGCCACACACACAGAAAAATGATGGTATTATTGACAGGTGGTCATTCATTACATTGCACTGCCTTGTCAACTCACATGGTTTGCACGCGTTGACTTCTTATAGCCACTACTGTGATGGGAATACTGTACAAATCTGTTGGATATGAAGTCTCTGAAAGGGGCAAGAAAGAAAGATATATACTGTCAAATGTCAATTCTCCTACTATGATTAGATTTATGATGTTTAGTGTTTGCTTTAGACATTACCTATTTTGTGTCAGCAGAAGGAGGTGTTTTCTGTTGTTAATATCAAGTTCATATGAAACCGTTTCCACTTCGTTTCTCTGTAGTGCGTGTAAATGGGGAGATAATAAAGCACGGGCCGACTGGGAGTTCATACCAAATAATACAGAAAAATATTTATAAATATACATGAATATATAAACAACCTCTGTCGAGTCAGATGCTCTGTTGGGACTACTTTTCCATCGATGCGATCTATGGGGATACACAACCGTGTACTTCTCATGTGTTGATGAAGAGCCATTGCGAAGGTCTGAAAGCAGAGGTTTGAGCATCCCATGGGTAAAACTTTAATAACAAATATTAATGTCTAACGCAGTAATGTCATAAAAGCGAATTTGCCATCTCTTTGATGTTGTTCGATTGTAAACTCCTGTGTACACTTCGCAGGTGTAATTATTAACGATTATGTTGAGACACCTGCAAGTCAGGTGTTTCCAGACAAGCGCACGGTGACCGTGTTTGAGAATAGGCTACCAATAGATTTTCCGATTGATAACCTATTAAATAAACTACAAAAGTCAGAGTGATGCCAATGCCAAATACCGGAGCAATGCGTAGACCTATAATATATCCCGAAAAACAGCGCGAACGACGGAGGTCTACAGCCCCAATAACAAAATACCTCACCTTTAGTTTCTGCTCCCGAGAAGTGACAGAGGAAGAACAACGCAGTCCAAATACATTTGGTCACCATGATGACTTGCTGTACTTTCCGTCCATTTAGTAGCTGACTAGACTGGGTGTGCAAGTTAGGGTAGCACCTACCTAGTACCTGCTTCTTCTTCTTCCTCTCCTTTCTCACTTTACGTAATAGGAAAACTACAACAGGCGCGTTGTTGCCACCCACAGGTTGGAGATCAATACAATGACATTCATAAAGCACCAAAGAAAAGGATAAGAAAAGAAAAGAAAAAAGGAAATAAATATATATTTATATATGTCATATGCTGTTAAACAACAAAATCCTGTGGTGTGTAAAACTAATGTCTGAAACTCTGATGTCTACAGTAGGACCTAACTGTGTGTGCAGTGAGAAAGTGGCCACACCAATGTCTGCCAAAGAGCAGTATAACATCTCCCTCTTCTTCTTGTACCTTATGCAGTGCAGTAGTACACATTTCAAGCCTTCCACACTCTGCACATAGCCCATCTTGATGCTTACCCACCAGCATCAATCCTGCTCCCAAACCACAATGCCCCCAACCTCCTTCTGGCCAGTACAACCCCTGCCCTCAAATCTACCCCACTTGGCGTAATCCTCCTCCCAACAGTCTGTTGATCCCTAGACCTATCAGTATACACCTGAAATACCTAGTACCTTGGGTTGCTCAGGTGTCTTGGATGGGATGTGGGCGTGGCTTATGTGAAGATTGGATTCTGCATAGCTTCCCTCCTTACCCACCACCTCTCCTCCCTAACCCCTATCCCTTCTTGGATCCCTAGCACTTAATTATATGTTTGTATGTCCTGGCACTTCAAAATATTACTTAGCATTGTGTAGCATCATGTATCTTTATACGTCCCAGCACTTAAAATAGTACTTAGCGTTGTGTAGCATCTTATCCTGGCTATCTTGTTATTTACCAGCAAGGGGTCAACATAGCAACTATGAGTGCTTGAAACTTGCTCTATTAACCTAGCAAACATGAGTGCTTGAAACTTGTTCTATTCAAATCTTCCTGTACCGTCAGCGATATATATGGTTGTTTCACTCTTTCGACAAATGTACTTATTGTAAGTCCCTTTGGATAAAAGTGTCTGCCAAATGCCCTAAATGTAAATGTAAACGTGAAAGGCATACCCACCATACCATCCAAGCATGTTGCTTTTTTATCACATTATCTTGTTCTACCAGATACCAACCAAGTCCTTTCATTTACTTGACTAAGCTATTAGTAAAGAATTTTTCCGCCTGCGTTTCCCCATCAGGGTGCCCAGGTTCCTCAGGGTGTTTGTGCTTGTAGTCGTATGGGTTTTTTGCAGCGTCTATTGCATACGATGTACCGATAAACTCCACCCACCTACAAACCGCTGGAAGAGTTTCAGATGAAGCACTAAACAACACTTAGGAACACTGAAGCACGTGCCCCAAAAGTTCACCAAAAACCATTCAAGTGTTAATACAAACCAGCTACGCGTGTTTGAGTAGGATAGTATACATGGGCACCCATGTTTTATTCTACTATGTTTATATTCTTGGTCTCCATCTGCTCCGTGTGTGTGTGTGTGTGTGTGTGTGTAATGCGTGCATGCTCAGGCCTCCAAATTACTGTTCAAACGTCTGAGGATTCAGAACAAGCAATTTGCCGCCTATTTACCTTCGACCATCTATTTGTCAAAATGCTCCAAATACCACTCCTTAAATATTTACACATGTATTAAGATATGTGCGTATGTGACCAAGTGGTGCAGTCTGCTCCCATCCCGTAAAACCTCTCCGCGTATCCGGGAAACGTGGTGCCATGTTTGTTTTGTGTAAAGCTTTAAGTCTCTATGGCTGTTTCACTGCTTATTCACCTAGCAGAAGAAGGAACCAAGATGGCCTATATATACCCTGCTGCTGTGCTGTGTGCCACTGCACTGCTCTTTTTAATATTTTAATCTTTAATAACTCTGTATTTTTTTCATGTCTCCCACATAACGTTTGATGTGATTGCACTTATGACGTTATTCTTTATTGATATATTTGTAGGCCTACAGTACGTGGTTATGAAATGTGCTATATTATACAAATCCTATTGGTAAAACATCTATATCTCTTGGTATATAGCTATTGGTTAATAGAATAAATGCCATGCGTTTATATTTAATAACATACATAAACTATACATACATTGAAGTATGCTATATTAACAATAGTATTTAACCGTATCGGTTGTTTTATATCAGCTGAACATAAAAACAAAACGAAATCTCCATTCCTGAGTCAAGTGTATCCGTCCCTTCACTTTATGATCAAGAGCGCATCACTGCTAGCCATTGGCAGTGGAATCACAACAGTTGCCGTGGTTGCCGTGATAAAACACCGTGATGCGGAAGCGTGCATCATGCGTAAACGTTGCGGAGCCGTAACCTCCTTGAACATTCTCAGGTGACGTCTCGCACACGCGGAAGTGTTTTGTTTGTGGAAATTGGACAAAACAGCTGCTCAACGTGATATGTATTGTTTTGTGTGTTGCATATGATCCGAGATTAAGTTCCCATTAGTTCATAGTCTATCTTTGTTCTATATCCACGTTGCATCATAAGCTAAACGTTGTCTGGATGGTAATGCACTAAAACTGTATGTACGAGGAGTAGGGATACAATTAAAATGTAGATCAATTTATTCCGAATTGAGACACAACGAAGACGTTAACTAGTTGGATATTCTGCAAGGTAGTTAAGTGATGTTTGTGTCAGATCGTTTGTATGGCCGTGAGTTTCATCAAGTTCATTCAGCTGCTAAAAGGAGGACTGCCAAATCAAATCAATCATCATTATGCTTCTGGGGTTTTAACTCAAGTTGTTTTGTAAGTATACATGGATCTTAGATAAAATGGTCACCTTTCATCCTACCTGGACACTTGTAGTGTATATAATATTTGTAAAATCGTCCTTGTTTTATCTATTTGCAGAATCGCTTGTTTGACTGATCTGGAACCAATTTCCAAAAGACTGAGGGTTGAAATTCATACAAAAAGTCGTCCAAGGTCTTTTATTAAAGGTAAGGTTTTGGGCAACATTTTAACTCTCACTAAATATAGATAAGCCAGTTTAACTAATGATTGTCACAATGATTAAGTCTTGGTAGGATACGTCTGCAAGTAAAACGATTCATGTATTTCAGGCCCGCACTTACATTGTCAACTCCCAGATAATGTAACAATGGATGAAGGTCGTAGAGAAGCCGCCAACGAGCAGAAGAAGAACGCAAGGCCAAAGAGTGGAACCGACGGTCTGCGTGGCGTCAGGGCCACGTTTCCACGTTACAGAATCGGCCCCAAGCAGCAACATAAATTCAGAGAAACTCTTGAAAATTGGCTCATTAAACCCAGAAAACCTCCCGGTGTGGCAGAAGCGTGTGACATCGATGCCTCCCGACGCCCCACTCCCGCCAAATGTGTGGACACTGAAGAAGAGCAAGCACCTGCCCACGATGACGCGATGGACTCTGGGGAGGACACCCAGCCGTTGACCCCCCAAAGCCTGGAAGTGGACAACGTCACCGCCGCCCCCTCAGCCTCCTTTGAGGCCACGGGGCGTCCGACGGAAACGGAGGCCAGGGGGGAAAGCTCTAGAGGCTGTGCGAAGGTCAAGCCCCAAATAACGGACTTCTTTGCGATAAAGCCTGCACCTGACTTTCCCTTGAAGCGGAGGCAGCAGAGCGGCAGGGGGTCTCCAGAGCAAGGAAGCCCTCCTCCAGAGGATGAGCCTGACGTCACCTGGCTTGGGACGCCCATAAGTGAGCTGAGGAGGATGCCTGAATGTGACCAGCCTCTTCCCCGACTGAGACACTGTCCCAGCCAGCACACAGTGTTGATCAGGGTTGGAGCAGCTTCCTTTTGGACACTTTTGGACACAGATATTATAATATGCCGATTTTGTTGTTAAATGCTATCATAGTTCAAATGTTAATTGTGTTAACAACGTTACTACTACATTACTATTGCAGATAGAAAAAGCCATTATTTTTGTACTATGTTGTCAACATAAACATAGCTTTCCTCCCCCCCCCACATACAATACTGCAACAGCCTGGTTGCTGCATACACCAGGCATTAGTGTAGTAGTGTAGTAGTATTTTTACTAAATATAAGGCTCAGGGTTATGACGTATATATATATATATATCCGTAACCCTTTTTTTCCTGTTACTCTCAACGACACAGACTGATCTTCTACAGAGCGGTAAAGCTCCCGTCCCATACCCATCCACATTCGTGGACGTCTGGGACGACGTCCACGTCAAGATGCCTTGCTCAAAGACCAACTTGTTTCCCGTAGTGAATGAGGTATTCTCAAATCAAGTCAAATCAAATCCCGCTGCATCATTTAAACACACCTTTTTTTTAAATCTGGCAGTACACAACACTATTGACACAGTAGCCATCTCACCTCGTATACTAGCCACGTACGGAAACCGGTGAGTGCAGCTGAGAAGCTACCGTTGGCGGCGCTGCCGTTTGTATGTGACGGCGACGTTGTTGTTGTTTTGCACGTGCAGGAAACGCAAGAGCTCCAAAGTCGAAGCCGGTGGGAGCTGATCCAGGAAACGCTAAGGAGAAAATACACGAGCTCGCAGGATTTAAAGGTGATGTTGAGACTACACCGCTTTGTTAAAGGGATGCTGGTGCTGGTTTCAGCTCTTGGAGTTTGTCCGGAGTTCGGCCATTCTTTCGGTGTTTGCGTGGGTATTCCTCTATGCTCCCCAGCCCGCACGGACACTCCTACTATCTATATAGGTGTGTGTGTGTGCGTTGAAGAAAACCCACACTGACACCAGATAAGCATTGGATATATGTTGGCTTCTGTCTATGTACTTGTTCTTTTTGCGCTTTCTGTCGCCAAATGTGTGTTCTGTTGTATGTTTTGTGTCGTGTTTTACCCCCTGCCGCGCTGCCCTCTTGACCAGGTCACCCTCGAATACGGGTTATAAATAAAGGTTAAGTAAAAATGCATGTTTTTATGAAAACATGACCACAGGAAGATGCACTAAATCGTGCATCACCAAACATAGACATAGACATAGACTAAGAAGAAGAACCTTACAAGTCTGAACCTTTTATAGCACAAAGAGGAGACAAGGTAACACAGAAGCATGCAGGGTATATTTACCTTTGGCTTCATTCAAAGGTCATCTTAAAGTGAGTGGGACTGCAGCCAAAGAGGATCAGCCTCAAAGGTCACGCTTGCGGTGGGAAGCAAGGACCCCTCTCTCTGAAACAATAGAGTAATGGCTATGTGGCTATTTTACCATCTACCAGCAGATGGTGCTATCATCCCAGAAAAAGTGCGTGCCACAATTGGAGCGCTGGGGAAGAAAGAAACAGCATGTGTTAAGTGATGGATTCAGATTATGACTCAATGACAAAATTGTCTCGTGTTATTTTCGCAGAACTCTATATTGAAATATAATGCTGCACATTCCAAGAGATGGGACTTCACAGCGTTGCATTCGTACTGCACCAAGGTAGGTCAATATCAATATGCATACATGTCATCATTAACTTTCGCATGGACCAGAAATACACCGCCCAAGTCTACGAAGAGATACGATGAGAGATATCTCAATGCGTAGAATGATAACACAACAATCTAAAGTGAGAACTGCCGGCCGGCACACTGTACCACACATAAGATTGTTCCTTCACGTTCTGAGCAAGCACAGGCTGCTTGTTAGTGGTTTTGATGTTGCACGTGCAGGCTGTGTCAGCCACGGCTAAATTGAATTTGAATTACAAGTGAATCACAGAATCGGTTAGATTTCGTAAACAAACTCTAGACTGTTGAAAGGGTCTAGAGTCTTAAAAGGGTCTAGAAGATAGGATTGTTGGAACATTCCTTTTTAGAATCATTTTTACGATTAATGATCTGTCATGTTATCAGTGGGTCTCTTGCATGTCGTCTGTCTGCAATGATGCTGATTATAGCAAAGTTCACAATCCCACAAGCCGGTAAAGTGTGTGTGTGTGTGTGTGTGTGTGTGTGTGTGTGTGTGTGTGTGTGTGTGTGTGTGTGTGTGTGTGTGTGTGTGTGTGTGTGTGTGTGTGTGTGTGTGTGTGTGTGTGTGGAATGCTGCTGTTTTGTTGTTGTTTTTTCAACTGCGTGAAAGCA
>OMKP01023714.1:0-10166 GCA_900302375.1 Bathygadus melanobranchus
ATAGAGGGGGGTGGGGGAGGGGGGGGGGGGGTGGGGGAGGGGGGCGGGGGGGGGGTGGTGGGGGTGTGGTGGTGTTGGTGGTGATGGTGGTGGTGGTGGTGGTGGTGGTGGTGGTGGTGGTGGTGGTGATGATGGTGGTGGTGATGGTGGTGATGGTGATGGTGGTGATGGTGGTGGTGATGGTGGTGGTGGTGGTGGTGGTGGTGGTGGTGGTGGTGGTGATGGTGGTGGTGGTGGTGGTGGTGGTGATGGTGATGGTGGTGGTGGGTGGTGGTGGTGATGGTGATGGTGATGGGTGGTGATGGGTTGATTGATGATCAGAACAGATCACAGATGTTGTAGACTCACTGTGATACTCTCAGAAGACTCATAGACCACCGCACAGTTTGGATACATGTGAAGGGCAACAATAATGACTAGGTTTGACTTAAATTTATCCATGAACACACCTTCACTGAAACAGAGAGATGAATAGAGAGCGAGACACTGCATGGAGCAGCTCTGTCCTAGATCTGGTTGTCGACCTCTGAAATGACACGGGAGAGCCATCGCAACGGGCTGCCTCATGAGGGAAAGGAACAATAAGATTTGAGCCTTCTCCTTATGAATAGTGCAAAACTTTGCTCCTGTTCTCCAAGATAAAAGCGATGAGGAGCCTGCTCCTGGGAGATACTTTTTTCCCCCTACACTTCTAGGAAAGCTTTTTTTTTTTAAAAACAATGTACAATATATAACAATGGGTGATTCAGATTCAGACGTATTATCCTATCGACGCAGGCCTGTACCTCCCCCAAAGACTGGGATCATCACGGCATCATCTTTGATCCATCCATGTATCCATGCATGTACAAACTCAATTCCCCACGCAATACTGGTATGCACACGTTTTTCCGCAATGACAAAAGAAACCCACGGATGAGCAACATGACACAGCAAAAATAAAACCAACACGCAGAGACAAAAGTTTCCCAAACATACCGGCAAAACTAGCTCAGCATGACACGGTCGTACAGGTGTGTGCACGGTGGGCCTGGCTCCCAGGCCAGATCTAGGCTTTTAAACAGCTGACGCCAACCATTTCAAGGCAAGTAAAATGCAAGAGAGGTTTTTTGCGCCAGAAGAGAGGTCTGGAGCCATGCTCTTTCTATTAACACCAAGGTCCAGTAATGGGGTCCCTACAGGTGACGTCTTCCTCCTTTTTAAGTCAGGTTTTTAATGGGGAGTGATGCTCTCATCGACGCTGCAGGCACAGCAATTTATGTTCTAAATATACGCTTCGTCTTCCCACACACACACACACAACACATAGCCCTCTAAATGCTGTCCTCTAAATGCCTACTCTTCCCTTCCGTCGGCGGAGGATCCGGAACTTGGTTTGTAACTCTGGGAAGACGGCAGCTCATTCAGACAGACGCGACGCAAAGGAAGCGCTGAGAGCAGTGGCTCGTCTGGGTGAAAACATCCCAGCGACACGTCGAGAGCTCATCCCTCACCAGAGTAAACAAAATACATAAAACCCTCAGCAACGCGCTTGTAACCTTCCGGGGCTTCCGAGAGAGCACATCTGAAGATCTCTATTTAGGTCACCTTGGCGGCGCACAAAGAAACCAGGCGCCCGGTGCGTCCGTTGCTGGTGCGTGAGGGTTCCAGTCATCTAGAGATGCCTGGCAGAGCAGTCTGGAGGAGCTACCAGGCCGCCATGCATTTAGCCTGGAAGCTTAACCAAGCACTTCCTCCCCCTCACCACCACCTTACACGGAGACAGACAGCACCCGATGTACCTACACATACTACTTTTAAGGACTTTCCTCAAAAGTGGTTTCCGTCATCCTTTTTCAAACAATACTTCTACTTTTTTTTGTTTCGCCTGACAAAACCAGTTTCCATGGATGCCTTGCCGTGGCTTGCTGAAAGGATGAAAACTCTTGCCTTGTTTCTCTCTCTCTTTCACCGTTCTGGTTCACAGGCTCACCGAAGGTGAGAAGTGACAAAGTGAGATTGTGGGCTCAAGTTTGCATGACCAAAATGCAAGCTGAAAGACAGCGAGACAGCATCTGTTCTCACCACATGTTGTACCCAATTTCACATTAAAAAAAACATCTGCCTGCGCAAAGACACGCCTGCATGCACACACACACGCACGCCTTCAAAAACACGCACACACATAAACACACATGCAGTACTCTTGCAAAAATTATTAGTTTCAAAGGTACAGCATAGAATAAATATCACAGGCAGGCAGGCAGACAAATAGGTCTGCCATGCTATGGGTTGTTTAGACTTGAATATATAATCAAGAAAAGCAACCAGGTCCTCCTGTATTCCCAAATGTTTTCACCATGACCCTTGCTAAGACCTCATTATTTTATTGTATTTGGGTGAGGACCTTGGAAACCAGCGAGCCGTGGATCTTCTTCAGCACGTCGTCCATCTCCAGAAGCTTGGGCTGGACCAGGGGGCTGCGGGGTCCGCTCACGTGGCCGATGTGGTCCAGGCCCAGGTAGTGGAGGATCAAGAGGTCCCAGTCGTCCCGCTTCAGGGTGCTGTCCAAGTGGCGCGTCACATTGTTGTCCACCTGGGCGGACCCGGGGAGAGAACCGCGTCAGAAGGTTAAAACGGTGGTGCCGTCGGTCCAGAACCAGACAGTCTGAGTCACCAAGGTTGACGACATCGTCGGTACAAAGGCCATGTGGATGCTTTGAGCGGCTGATTAACACTCGGGATGCACGATCAATCACATTTTATATCGCTATGGCAATGAGCATGACTGCAATAAATACATAGTGTGAAGTCTTAATTGCAAAAAATTCAATGTCAGCTTCTTTGCCAGTATATATCTTGTGATGCAGTTGATGCATGAAAATGTGCCACGATAATTAGTTGACGTTGATATTAATATCGTCTCTCGTGTGGAGGAATTCAGTAGAACAGTGGCAACGTGGCAAAGCAATCAGGTTGTGAGAACAAGACAATAACATTGTACCTACGTTTAAAAGCTGATGCAGCGTGTGATCTAGTATCTTTTTAGGGCTTTTGTGCCTTAATGGACAGGACAGTGAAAGAGGTTAGGGTTGAGTGGGTTGTAGAAGGAATGACATATAGCAGGCAGGAATTGAACCCGGGTCGCTTCTAGTAGCAGCTCATTTAGTTGATTGATTTGAGTTTTTTTATTAACGTGAACATACATTGAGGACCATGCAGCCCCTTACCTCGGTGTAGTCGGACACAAAGAAGGAGGTGGTGCCGTCGTGCTCCATGAAGACCTTTGGGAAGAGGCGCACCCAGGTATCGTCCCCGTAGAAGATGATGCTCTTCCCCGCCGCCTTGGCCTGCCAGAGGAGGTTGTCCTCCAGCAGCGTCGGGGAGTTCAGGTTCATGACCACGTCGATGAAGCCCGGGATGCTGCCGGTGGTGAGGGCCTGGTGGAGGAGGGGGGAGGTGTAGGGGGATGTAAAAAATGTCTTTGCATCACGCGTCACAACAAGCTAAATACAACAACCGGCTATACAACAACTACACCTCCTGGCCTTCTCCTCTACCTCTCCACCACCCAAAAACCATCAGCTGGAGGGGAAACAGAAACAATTTGGGAGTGGGTGGGAAGCTGGTGGTGCTGCTGCGTTTAGCCTTGTCTATACAACAAGGTGAGCATAGGCAGCAGACGTGTCCCGAGCATTTCAGAGAACCCCCGGGGAAGACGCCAGCCAGCCAGCTTCCTGCCACCCTCAGGTGCTGAAGCGCCCTGCCTATCGGAACGGCAGCTGCTTAATGATTGTGATTAGCGTATGTTGGCAGATGCTTTTGCTAGTGTAATTTGGTTTCCTTTCAGATTGTTTCAGTCTGTGTAGCTAATGAACTAGATGTTTCCTTCATTTCCAGACAATCACTATTGAAATAAAGAAATTCTACCTGGAACTCACAGAAGCAGCAAGCCTAAAAGATTAAATTAACATTATTGTCATTTAATTGACTAACAGGTTTAGTGTTTGAACGAACATGCCTATATATATATTGACCCATTTGTCCTTTAAAGCAGGCTGATAAGATTAAACCAGTGTGACACCTTCTCTTATCCAATAGAGGGCCTTATTCGTGACATTACAACTTCATTAGATGGCATTTACAACCAAAAAGTAAGTAACTTAATGACTTCAACTGGAGGCGCCTCAAGGCTAAGCTTCAGAAGAACTGAGTGAGGTGCATGGTCTAGTGCAGTGATATGAGCCAGTCCAGGAGAAGGAACATAAGTCTTTTCGACAAATGTGTTACTAAGTCGCTTTGGATAAAAGCGTCTGCCAAATGCTCTAAATGTAAAAGTAAAATAAGTCTGTCCCAGTCAAATAGTAACAACTTTGTTTACAGCCTGACAATTCATACTGACATATTAGCATACTGCAATCTGACTGAGTATTGCACACAAACAAACATGTCATTAAAATTAATTCATAAATAAATCAACGCTGGGATGAAAAGTTCAAAAGCAGAAAAACAAGCCGGCACATCTGAAGTCCCCTCAATCAACTAACTGCACCAGGACATGCATATAAATATGTTGACCCTCAATATACTAACTAAGCTACAGTGTCGGGATACATATGTACAGACCATATTCAAGGGACTAAATGTAAATGTCATTTCTCAATACAGTATTGCCTAGTCTTCCATGTCTCCTAAACATAGGTTGACAACTTTAGACAGAATCCTTTCAGATATCCTTGTAAGATAAGCAAACAAATTCCACTGGTAGTACAGTACATGGGTAATTGGAACTTACATTATTATATTATTGTCAGGGTGTTTAATATAAAAGACCAAATGAAAGGTGAAATCTGTTTCGCTCTGGAGTGAAATCTAAGTTAACTTATTCATGCCGGCACTAATAAGCCATTGCGAAACATGTTTTTCCAGAAAATATGAACACATGGTTTGTGTTAATATTTTTGGATACATACTGCCCAGTTTATCGCCAAAATATAGCAATGCAGTCAGTGTGTGTAACTATGCTTAAGGAGACATTGACGAAGGCAACACTTTTCTTCAAGGACGTTCCACTTGAGTTTGAGAGCTTGGAAGATGTTGAGCAATGAAAGAGATCTATTTGTTTCCTTCCTTTATTGGCTAGAGAAGACAAACTTTTAAACTGTCATCTAATGGCAGGCAGTAGGACAGTGATAACTTAATTTACAGTCTGTAATGTATGTATTATGGTAAGTGTATGTATAGGCTACAGAGGCTAAAGTTTACAGTACTGCAGCACACTGTGTGCACTCTGTAAACACATTTAACTGGAAAGCTAGGCATATTTGTGCTTGTAATGCCCATATCGAAACAGATTTGGATTAGTTAGCTGTGTCATACCAGTTAACTGGGTGCAATGCAGTGCTAAAATGATAGGCTCATAGTGACATGGCTGTTAATCTACATCGCCCCCTGCTGAAAAATCATAAAAATGCAATTCTGCTTCTGCTGTTAAAGGGCAACAATTAATGCCATAAAATGAAAAAAATGGCTAAATCCATAATCGTTATCTCCTATACAAATTGCCACATAAAATAAACCAAGACACAAAAGACTCCTCTGACATGCAGAAGAAATTCCAGAGGACTTACCTACTGAAATGATTCCTGTAGACTCAAATTAAACTGTGAAAACCACGCAATGTTTGAGAATTACATTTTCTAATGAACATGGCAATTTTTTTTTACTTTTACTTTTATCGCATTAACTATAATCTTTTTTTAATTGTCGCAGAAATAGAAGTGAATCATTTTCTACTGATTCAGCATCTTCAGTGTGTCATCAGGTTTTCTTGCGATGACTGCATTAGCATGTACAATAAATAGCCTCGCGAGACATGATCTGAATAGAGCTTGTGGACAGAATGTCTGATGGGGCCATTAACACCTCACTTTCAGACGTTTAGCATCCTTTCATCTGGAGGGTGAGGAAGAGGCCAGGCCAGTTACTCCTCCTCTCACACTTATATGCACAGGATAAAAGATTAGCACTGAAGACTACCACTGAAGCAGGTTTAGCACAGTATTTCTCTGAATATTGACCTGATTGATCGGATATCTACTCTACTATCTCTCTACTCTACTAATGCATCCAACATCCTAGTGTATAATGATTCTTTTTTGGAAAATGTTTGCAATATCACACATCCAACAATACAATTGAAAAGGTCTACTTTTGATCAAAGATAATGTGTGTGATGTGATGTGCGCACTAACTGCATACGGCATTCCTCTATAAATAGTGTGGTCACTGGTCATTGAAATTATAGTCATTATTGAAATTACTGCAAATCTGCAAGCAATTCCTGCAATGAAAAGATGTTTAACAAGGCATTTGTCCACTTCTGCCCCTGCTCTGCACTGCCTTCTAATATCATCACCTGATATAGTGCTATCAATCTTTTACGGCTCACTCCGAAAATCCAGCTGTCATTGTCGTAGACATGAATCTTATGCTTCTGCATCTCTTGTTGCCATGGATACTAAGCCATAGCTGTCCACTGTCAAGGTTCCAGGGGACGACAGGTGTCTTCAGGGCCCTTAGCTGTCACTATACTTCTAACAATTGTTTTTTCTTGAATGTTGTCTACATCTAGCAGACATTTCTCCCATGACCACATGCTTCAACCACTCTGCTCTGGTGTGGAACTCTGGTTTACTCTCCGAGACATTGTTTGTTTGTGTGAGTGAATCAACTCCTCAAATTATGTTTTTTGGACAAAAGAATTATAGACCAAGATCTTGCTCTGTGATACTGAAAAGGTATTCACACATTCTGTGGTTGACAATCTAGAGGAGGGTAAATAGAGTGAAAGAATCTGCTGATATATTTGCCTGAAATATATGATCGTCCACAGATGGTACACATGAGGAAATATCAGAAAACTTTATTATTTTATATCAAATACAAGACACAGATATTGCTTAAAGTTGGGTGTGCTAGAGATATACTAGGTATATTAGGTCATAGCAGGGAAAGTATTGAGCTCTTTAAAAGTGCACAGCCAGGTATGGTAGTTGGCACATGAGTTTGCCATTGCCAAATTGTGTGTTGCCCTCAATTTGTGGATTTAAATTAAACAGTTTGAGGACTTTTTGCCCCCACCTGCCTCAGACTTTTTGATACATTTGCATATTTACTGTGGGTCCCCATATCTTTCTGATCTGAATGTTGAAATTCATTTCATGACTGGTCTACAAGCTGAACACGTAGTCCTACGAGAGATGTGTTTCATCACCGAACAACATCCTCTTACCTTAATTCTAGGCATGGTGACTGTGGGCGGTCTTGCCTTAGCCACAAAGCTGTGTGTTGATCCTCGTTCAACAAGGTGGCGTGTGTACGGCATGTTCGCCCGTCCATTCGGTCCAAATACAAAGTCTTCCCGGAGTGCATCCACTAACATTATAACCACCTTCTTAAACAGCGGCTCGGGGAGACGAGATGCGTTGTGCGGACCACCTGCAAATCAAATGTATATATTTTACGGATGTTTGCATGTTTCATAGACAGCATGTGCGAGACCCGAGGTGAAGAATAGGACTTCATGAATGAATAAAGGTCGAAGAAGCATCAAGGAACGTGTCACACACCTGTCAGGGGCTCGGCTGGCAGGTCTGACAGCTTGCTCTTGGATGAAACAGACGACTTCACTGGCACAGGAAAAAAGCCCCGGAGAAAAAGTGCAATGCCCAAAACTTGGGCAATCATAATAAACGAAGCAAATACAGACGTGCGTATCTTCATTTTGACTAGTAGTGAGTGAGGGAGTTCTTTTTAAATAAAAAAAAAGAGAATGTGGTTAGCTAGCAAGAAGCAATCAAATGGCTTGATACTTTATAAAAATGTAATTCATATTTCCCATATTTATAGTAATAAACGCATATCGGAAGTCAAACACTACGGCGTCAAATAATAGGTTCGTGGCCAAGAATTATAAACAAACGAGCATTAACATTTAAGCTTTTACTAAATGTTATAAGCTTCTTCCGGATACAATTCAACTACGGGTAGCATCGAGACTCAAACATAACCGGCGGGCTCCACTTGCGCTGCTGAACTGGCAGGTTTATGAGTGATTTAAGTCATAATATTGGAAATACATTGGAGTACATACGTACATACATACATTGCTGAATATGAATATTTTTATGATTACAAAAAACTAATTCCAACCCCTCTATTGAGCTTGTCAGGCGACTTATACATTCATTAATTCCTGTGTTTAACACACTTTCCTACCTAAACCCCTAAAGTCATGTAATGATAATATGAATCAGTGCATAAAAAAAACGAGCATGGATGAAATCAAAACGTCACAGTTTCATGGCGAATGGTTCGACAGGCAAGCTGTAACTCAACTCAACCTTCTTGTTAAGTCAACTTCTGTCCCCGGAGAGTAGAAGGAACACACATCCGCACAGATTGTAGCAGTAGCAGCAGCAGCAGCGTTATAGTTTATTTATTGAGGTCTTCCATATTAAAGACACGATTCATCTATTTGTCCGTCCTCTTGAGGATGTTGATGAAGGCATCCTTGGGAATGTCGATGTTGCCGACACGCCGCATCTTCTTCTTGCCCTCCGCCTGTCTCTTCAGGAGTTTCATCTTGCGCGTGATGTCACCACCGTACTGCCAACGAACAGAAAGACAAGGGAGGACATCGTTAGAGCGTCGTGGAGCTTGTCGCTCCCCTCTGGATTTAAACGGATTTGGATTTTCCGAAAGGCTGCTTATTCGTTTTACTTACACATTTGGCGAGGACGTTCTTTCTAAATGGCTTTATCCTGAAACGAAGACATAACACTACATTTACACTTAGGACATTTGGCAGATGCTTTTATCCAAAGCGACTTGCAAATGTACAAGTACATTTGCCGAAAGAGGCCAAGAACAATATATCGCTGACGGTGCTGTACAATTTGAATAGAACAAGTGTGAAGCCCTCCTGATTGTTAGGTCAATAGAACAAGTTACAAGCTTATAATTGTTAGGTTGACCCCTTACTGTAAAACAGCAAGGTAGCCAGGACACGATGCTACGCAATGCTAAGTGCTATTTCAAGTGTCGAGACATACTAACATACAGGATTTTACAAAGTGCCAGGACGTACAGACATAGAAGTGCTAGGGATCCAGGAAGGGATGGGATTCAAGCCCTGTTTGAGTAGGTGGGAGAGGGTTAGTATTCTGACACGATTTCTGTTATTATTTGAGAAGTCATGCTTTCACTCTGAAAGTATTATCGATATGCGCATGTTTACAGCTCCAGCATTTTGATGTGTTTTGTTTACCAGAATATGTGATAATCCTATATACCTACCTATATCCTATATCCTATAAACAGACATACTGTGAGGCATGTCCAGGTGTGCCGTGAGATTTTGTTGACATTATTATTGCACGATATACAACTATACAAAAAGTTAGGAATTCATTTGAATTGACTATCAGTACTTTGTACGATCATTGGTGTGCCTTGGGCACAAAAAGTTTGAAAACCACTGCTATATACAGTCAAATCAGAGTTTAAAAAAAAAAGTCTCCAGAAACAGTATGTCCAGGACACATCACACTACTACACGCCCAAACCCCAGATCCTCTAACTTACGTCTCTCTTGCAATGACATTACTGCCGATGGCTGCCTGGACAGCGATCTCAAACATCTGCCTGGGAATGGAGTCTTTGAGACGCGCACACATAGCCTTTCCTATACTGTAGGCCCTCTGTCTGTGGATTTAGAACAACACAAAACAACACCTTTACACATACAGTACGCGACAAATAGAGCAGAATGCAAGCAACAAACTGAATTTGGAGTCGGATTGTGAAACACACATGAATATGACGTATGACATGATAGGAAGAAACTCTTTTCATCAACTTGGAATACTCTTCTCTTAGAAAACTCTTAGTCACCCTAAAGCATCCTGGAGCAACTGAATGCTCTACCCACCTGGTTATGAACAGATAATGGGTTATTATGCAGCCGTCATTAAATTAGACTTCAAACCGGCCTATCATGATAAGCCGCCGTCTTAAGTGATTACATTACGATACCAATCAGAGACATTAAGCGATAATATTGAATTATCGCCCAGGCTTGGTAGAACATGTCTCCAACTCCCACTATGTCTCCACCACAGTAA
>OMKP01023716.1:0-17669 GCA_900302375.1 Bathygadus melanobranchus
ATGTTAAATGACAATAATATAAATTAATCTCAACTGTGTAAAATGGGTCAAAGTGTACAAAGGAGTGAGTGAACAGGAGTCACATCTCCCTTGCAGAATAGGAGTCTCGCCTCTTCTGGAGGAGGAGGTGCAACCTTGCAGAATAGGAATCTCTTCTCTTTTGTAAGAGGAGGTGCACCCTTGCAGAATAGGAGTCACATCTCTTGTGGAGGAGGAGGAGGTGCAACCTTGCAGAATAGGAGTCACGTCTCTTGTGGAGGAGGAGGAGGTGGTGGTGCACCCTTGCAGAATAGGAGTCACATCTCTTGTGGAGGAGGTGCCAGCCGGAGCCGCCTAGTAGGGCCCTTCCTCTGCGGCGCTAGAGAGAGAAGATGGCTCCCGTTGTGGACAAGCAGCTCCCGGCCGACAACAGCGCCGAGGACGAGGAAGGACAGAGTCTCTGGTGAACTGGACATTTCATTTAATACTGAGCACAGTTCTGGTTATTCACGAGAAGCACCCCGGGGTGCTGCTGGTGCTTTGTCACTGTGGGTTTGTTGTTCGTCCTAAAGCTACTGCCCGGCTAGCTGGTAGCTAGCTGTCTGTTAGCCTGGCTAGTAGCTACCAACTGTCTGTTCTATGGCTAGCAGTAGCTACCAACGGTCTGTTAGCCTGGCTAGCAGTAGCTACCAACGGTCTGTTAGCCTGGCTAGCATTAGCTACCAACTGCCTGCTCTATGGCTAGCAGTAGCTACCAATTGTCTGCTCTATGGCTATCAGTAGCTACCAACTGTCTGCTCTATGGCTAGCAGTAGCTACCAACTGTCTGCTCTATGGCTAGCAGTAGTTACCAACTTTCTGTTATATCTATGGTCTGTTTTATGGCTAGCAGTAGCTACCAGCCGTATTTTCTATAGCTAGCCCTCGTTCCCAAGCGTTCTCATCTCACGACGGGATGCTCCAGGTGAGCGTTATTGGCGAGAGAGGGCGGGAGTTTCTGCTACGTGGGTTCAGTGGTGAGAGGGACTTTCGATAAAGGGATATCCATTATATGTTTCGGATGTTGCGTTGTCAAGTTCTAAGCAAAATAACAAACTCTCCATTTATGTTGTTGTTATTGTTGTCATGTTATTGTTACCGCTCCGGGGACTGTTAACTAGCGTATACAGCTCATAGGAAGTAATTGGCCGGAAATTACGCTGCGGTAGACCGGAATAACGCTACAATTCAGGACCCTTTCTCAGCCTACACAGAGGCTAATGCTAACCACCGGCGAAGCGCTTCCTACATTAGCCACCTATTAGCCTGGTGTTTGACAGTTGCTGTTTACTCGGCTTTTGGCGATAACACTGTCATCTACTTTATCTAATACATAATTGTGTTTAATGCTACACTTTAACTACTGTAACGCATATTCAAAGCTACATTGTGTAGCCCAAGTGTACTTTTTAATTGTTTTAAGCGGCTAACTGTACATTGACAAGCTAATGCCTGCGCCCAGAAAGTTGATGATGTGTGATCAGATGTCAGCCAACAATAGTCAAGATCTATTGATTTAGTCACCATTAAGTTGGTAGTTGTTCTACAAAGTTCCTTTGACATTTTCATATTGCGATTGCATAGATTTACCGTATCTCCTACTTGTGGAGTATGCTACCCAACCTAGCTGTCAGAATCAGCTCATACACAACCAGATATATAGCCATATTTAATTTCATTGTATTTGTGCATGTTGTTTTTCTGCACCCATACACCTCAACACGTTTCTTGTATGTGAACGCTTGCCAACAAAATTCATTGTGACTCTGACTGAAGTTGTCAAATGAAACTGCAGCGACACGTTGTACCTAAAGGGATTTTTACTATGTGCCTTTTTTTCCCGTCATGCAGGTCTGAAATACTGAGCGACGTCTCAACCCGTTCTAGTTCAAAGTTGCCATCAGGGAAAAACATACTGGTGTTTGGTACGTGTCAAATAGCAGTGTTTTACCAACTAACACAACTGTAAAGAATACAAGCAAGGAGCAGTAATGAAAAGGACACTAGCCTGCACCGATTGCTCTGTTTACTACCTAAAGTTGTATTCAACTCCTTATGTTGTCCTGTTGTAGATGCAGTTCAGTTAGTTATTGTTTTGTGTTTCCAGGTGAGGATGGATCGGGTAAAACGTCGCTCATGTCTAAACTCCAAGGGGGCGATCACAACAAGAAAGGGCGTGGTTTGGAATACCTTTATTTAAACGTCCATGACGAAGACAGAGATGGTTAGTGAGACGTTTCCAATGTTTCCACGTACACTATACCCACAGTCCAATATCAAACGTATCTGTTGTTACATATCTGCAGACCCCACACGGTGCAACGTGTGGATCCTGGACGGGGATCTGTATCACAAGGGCCTGCTGAAGTTTGCTGTGACGGCCCAGACGCTGGCGGATAGTCTGGCCTTGTTCGTGGTGGACATGTCCCGCCCCTGGAGCATCATGGAGTCCCTGCAGAAGTGGGCCAGCGTCCTGCGAGACCACGTGGACAAGCTGAAGATCTCACCCGAGCAGACGAGGGAGCTGGAGCAGAAGAGTAAGAAGTGTTGGCGGCTGTATTCTTGAGAAGAGCAGTGGTTCCCCAGGGTTTTGGTTCTAGAAGGTTTTGTAGCCCCCAACATCGTTTTAAGCCCATAATGTCAGTCTCCAGGTGAATGTATGTGAGTTGCACTAGTTTGCGTTTGGCTATGAATTCGCGAGGAAGTCTTGTTTGTATATACAGGACGAAACTTTTCTTTTTAAAGTGTGCACAAATGTATCATCAAATCTCTATAGCTTCTACGTCGGCCGATTTCCCACAACCCCACGTGTCGTCTCATTTGGAATACCGTTCTCCAGTGGATCAAGTGCAGTTCAGTTCCTAGACTTGTAGTTTGGTTTGTCCTTTAAGAAACTCTTTTATCGCTTGAGTCAAAAGACTTCTAGAGTTACGGTGGCTGAGCAGCAGAGTGGTGTTGGATTCCCCCTCCTTTAGATTGATGGAATCTCATGATTGTGTTCTTTCCGGTGAAGAATTCCCAATGCCTCAGATAATAATACTACAGCTCAGGCTGCTCTTGAAATGGGGGCTTTTTGTAGGCTGATTGTTTGTAGGAGATCATATGACCCTAGTTATTCCACCAGCTTAAGGGAACAGCTTAAAGAAAAAGATTGCCCGCCTCTTGATATGGACCTGATTCATCTTCTCAGGCCCCAGTTAGGACAGCTTACATGAGAAACACAAGAAACACGTGCTGGCTGTGTGCGGATCGGCCAGGAGAAGCTCTCGATCAATACAGGGAATGACGGCCAGAGAGATAGAGGTGGTGGTTTTGTTTTTGAAGAGCAAGTCGTGCACGAGATCCCGGGTGTCTCTGGGTCATTCTGCAGAGCCCATGATGCTCAGCTGGGTGTGTTGGCTACAGGCTAGTTCTGCTGATCAATAGTCCTCCATCTCTAGCTGAAGAAGGGCTCTATTGTGCTCTCAAAGGTCCCCGCTTCTTCTCCTCTTGCCTAGGGGGATTCTAAAGCAGCTGGCTTCTATGTTTGTGTGTGTTGTTTATGCCTAGATCTGCTTCCGCTACCCCCTACCCTAAAGATGCTTTATTCACTCCTGTCAGTCACAGTTTTCTTAAAGGCAATGTGCATTTATATAAGCTAAATATAATGTATTTTATCTGTTGTGGGAAAATTGACAGTCTGCTGAAAGTAGTTATGTTGTCTTTAAGAGTCTTCTTCAGCAATGGAAGTAACAAAGCTTCATTGAGCTCTAGAAGCCTTCTGCAGATCACCACACATCCAACACCTAGCATGTACTGGACTAGCACACCATGTCATGTCTGCTTTCACCCATTAGATCAGGAATTCATGTTAATGCTCATGTTTATTTTTTTATGGTGGCCTGTTTTTTGGTGGCTGAGCTCTTGAGTATTATCAGTAGTAGTAATAATAATACTAATAACAATAGTAATAATTCAGACTAACGGAAAGTAAGCATACATATTACAGTAAATGAATTTAAAATAAAATAAGACATGTATCCAACACTGCTCCAGTGTAATGTTCTCTCAGCACTGAGGAGGCTCTGCTGAAGTGATTATCTTCTCCTTTGGCCACTAATCAAACCAGTCCACTAGAGTCTTGTAAGGCTGCTGTCACTCCTTCATATCTGCGTCAGCTGGCTGTCCTGCCATCGACATAAAAACTGTTTTAAATGTGGCAGCCAGCGGTCTGTACCTCCAGACGGTTTCTTCCTGCTAGGCATGTATGATGTCACCAGTTTGCAGAGGGTGTGTGGGGGAGAGAGAGCGAGAGATATGTGTGTAGTTAATAGGGGAGAGAGAGCAAGAGATGTGTGTGGCTGTTGTCCAGCTGGTCTTGCAGGCATCTTGCATCATAGTTCCCGCCTCCAACGGTCAGGGAGGAGAGAGGGAGAGGGAGGGAGAGCACAGAGAGTGAGAGGGGGGAGGAAGCTGGAGTCCAGCACAGGAAGGGAACACAGTCTGTTGGCTGGGTGTCCAGACAGTAGCAGCTGTGGGGTCTGCTTGAATGATCTCAGGTCACTGTTATCCTTGCATCAGCTTATCTCAGTGCTCATTGCTGGTGTACACATGTTGTCATCCTCAACTCGCACGCTGTTTTGACCTAGTACATTGATTAGAAGCCATGTGGGGACATTTAGGGCGTTTTCACATTAGATATGATTGCTTTGTACCTTGCCCTAGTGCGGCTACTGCCCTCTTCACTCCCCTGCTGTTCTGCTTTCACATTGCTAAAGTTTTTTCCGTACCTGAGTACACTTGTGTAAATTAGACATGAATATTGAGATGATGCAAATGAAACATTAGCTAGTTAGAATCAGAATCAGAAAAGGTTTTATGTTTACTAGTCATAACCTTACCTTGTAGGCTGTTAGCTTTGGTTCAATGGGGTGGACTTGGTTACCTTGTAGGCTGTTAGCTTTGGTTCAATGGGGTGGACTTGGTTACCTTGTAGGCTGTTAGCTTTGGTTTAACCACAGCAAACCGCATTTAACTCAATTGATAATTGAACTAATGAGGCCCTACATATAAATAGGCCCTGTTGAAAAAATGAGAAACAATTGTGTGGGAAGAACATGTAAGCTTTACTTTGATAAAAGTGATTCTGTGGCCCATGCTTAACCACACTATACCCTGTTATTATCAGGATATAAATGAATGTATACATATGAGTTTAAACTTTGTGTCCTGGTGAAGTCTGCTCGTCATTGGTCATGAAGTGCTGTGTTTGTGAAATCCTGTCTGCTGGAGGTATTCCTGGTCAGGGGAGAGGGACACTGGTCTCCTTCCTGCTGGGTCACCTTCTCCATGTTGACCCCTCTAAATGCTGGGTACTAAAATGCCATTCCCCAGCCCTCTGAGGAAGTAGACATCACTTCCTGAATCTAAGCCCCACCCACTTCCATACAGTCCTTTATGTAAACACACACACACACACACACACACACACACACAGACGACTAGTCTCTATTTTTACTGTCCTTCCTGAAAGCAAAGATTTATATCCATTTTTTATAGCAGTAGACTGGAGGAGGGAAGTGTTTGTCAGAGAGGGGTCAAAGTTGTGATCTGTAACACCATGTCATTTATTAACACGTCATTTGGAAGCTAGATTACCAGTTGGCAGCTCCACAGGGTAGGCTGATCTGTCCATCATACTTCTGGTGGACACTCCCACTTGTGATGTCACTATGGGGTACATTCTGAGATGGCTTGTGATGTCTAATTGACATCACCGGGGGCCCTTTTAAAATCAAAAGTGAATCATCAAATATCTCCATCTTCTTTATTAGTGAGCAACTCATATCAGCAGTTGTAAACACTGACTGAGTCACTGTGAGTCCTCAGTGTTCTAAATATGTGCTGTTTGCCGGGCGATCGTAAACCAAATATGTATAGCGTTTTGAGTTATATTTAAGTTACCTGTTAATACAGTACATGTACCGATGCTCTTGTCTGCCCCCTAGTGGTGAAGGCCTTCCAGGAATACACAGAGCCGGAGGACGTGTGCCAGGCGTCGCCACAGAGACGAGCCCCAGCAGGGGGCGACGGAGAGGACGTCGTGCTGCCACTAGGGGAGAATACGCTCACACACAACCTGGGCATCCCCGTGCTAATAGTCTGCTCAAAGGTGAGTGGAGCTGGAAGATGAAGGGTAACCTTTCAGTAGCACAGACTTGCGCTGTTGTCCAAAAATATAGTTATATAACACAAACCGTGTAGTTGTCTTGTTGCTTTGTGTGGGAGAAGCTATCGTTACGACCACACTGTCTGTATACGTTTATCCATGTTAGCTAATCAGTCAGTGTCATATGGTATATGGATAGGTATGTTCTCTGTCTTGGGCCTATTATAACATCATACCCCCCGTTGTTTTGTGTTCATGCTTAAAAGAGGCTGGACATACTATGTTGTGTCAGATACTTATCACCCATTACCAAGTACTGCCCATTACTAAGTAATGTCAAATTTAGCCAGCTGTACTGTATATGAATGTTGTTGTTTTTTCTGGCATGCTCATGTTTAAATATATTATGAGCCACCATCTGTCTCTTGAACTGATCGGGTCATCCTTTATTAATCTGGTGATTAATACTGACTTTTTTGTAAGTCGCTTTGGATAAAAGCGTCTGCCAAATGCTCTAAATGTAAATGTAAATGTAAATGATTTATGAATGATGGCCATTAGTCACTGGTATTGGAAAACTGTCTCCACGTATCCATGGTTACACAGTATCTATGGTATCCTAGGTTACAGGTTCTGTAGTTTCTAATGCTCTGTGGTTCAGAGCCTGGTCCTCCTGCTGTTGTGTAGTGTGTTGGGTTTATAGGCCTGCTGGTGCCGGCGGGCGGTGTCCTCGTTAGGAGCTAAAAGGCAGCATTATGCGCTGTGCTGGGGCCCCTGGGGGCCCGCTTTGACCCCAGAGAACACATGCTAGCTGAGAGAGGCTGGGTTGTCTGCCTGTTCACTTTTGAAAGTCTGTTGTTTTTTTATGTTTTCATCAGCGATATATTGTTGTTTCCCTCTTTCGACAAATGTACTTATTATAAGTCGCTTTGGATAAAAGTGTCTGCCAAATGCCCTAAATCTAAATGTTTTTAGAGCTTGAAAACAAGTATTCTTCATTGCAGAGTATGAAGAATGTAGGCAGATGGTCAATGCTAACATGTTAGCGCTCTGCACAGATCAGGCTACACACCACAGGTGTGCAGCCTGACTAATCACCCTCACCCAGCCCCAGAATAATCAGCCTGACTCGGGCCAGGTGAGGCTGCTTAAACCAGCCACCAATCACACACACATCTGGATCCACCCCAGACATATAAAAAATGACTCTGACGCTAGCAGCCGCTCGCGCTAGGAGAAAGACTCAAGGCCTTAGGTAGGCCTATAGGCATACTAAATATATTATATATATATATAACTATAATATATAGGCCTAACACTAAATACAATGTTTTTTGTGTGTGCCGCACACATAGTATGGAGTTCTCAGCTGCATGATTCACATGGAAGTAGCCGGCGTTGGGTTGTCCTCACAGGGTTCCAGCAGTGGTCACACGTTTAGCCCTCAAACACAAATCTTGCTTGAGGATTCTAAACAGGTAGACAGCGGGGTTCGAACCCAGAGCCCATCGCCTGGGAGTCCAATACCTTCACCACTAGACTATCCTGCCTCTGTTCTAGTTGGTGTCGCGTCAAAGGTTCATTCAATACATACTGGTTAATACAATATAATACAAATAACAATAATGTTCAAAGGTTACCGGGCTTGCTGCTCCTTCAGTTGACATTTAGGTTCCTGACGTGTGTCCTGTTGTCAAGCTAAACCCATAGCAACGCACTTGAATGAGCCACTACATGAAGTGGACCCAGCTCCTTGTGGGCGTCCTGCTGTGTGTTTAGTCTCTGTGTGTGTGTGTGTGTGTGGCGCTGCCTGAGTCAATCCCCTTCACTCTTGCCTGCATGTTTTACTGTCACTACGATGTACTTATGTTTAGTGTGTTGTTGCAAAACCTGTTTAAGGGTCTGTTTTACAACCTACTGCTGTTTTCAGGAATGTTTATGTGAGGGGATAGAGTAGTCTTGTGTCTAGGGTGTTCCACTACCAGCGAAAACGTTTTGGGTTCCATCCTCTTTGCAGTCTAACCTGTAGGCATCTTTACACAAAGCTCTGCGTGTGAAAATGTTTACTTCAGTTATCTCAAATAGACAAAAAAAACTCATTCATTGGTGATGAAGCGACTAAACGTCCCCTCCCTTCGCTGTCATGCTACAGTTTGAAGTGCGGTACCAAGTGACCAGCTTGTTGCTTGGCCCTTTCTATCTGTGAGGTGTTTAACGAGTAGAGGCTAACCGTCGCCATCTTCTGGTCACCAGGAGAAGTAGGGCTGGGCCATATATGGACCAAATCAAACATCAATATATTTGACCAAATACCTCAATATTGATATTGCGACAATATTGTAGTACAATATTGGTGCTTTCACAAGATGTTGATGGTCATCAGTAATGTGGATATAATGACTAAGTGGGTAAAGGCAAAGAAAAGTACAACTAGAACATTCTGTTCAGAAAATGACATCATCAAGAGAGAGTGGGTGGTGTGTCTTTCAGTTGGTGTAGTTTGTTCTGTTGCCTCCAGCAGGGTGTAGTGTGACAATGGAGGTCCTGAACAGCCGTGTGCCGCCAGGTGTCGGACCGATCGGTGGAACTGGACACCACCCTGTTTGTGGAGGTCTCACTGTCCCGATGCTAGCTCGCTCACAGACACGACCGTACAGACACAACGGCTGTGTCACCTGTCTCTCTCCTGCGCTCCTCCTCTCCATCTCTGTCTCTCTGGTAAATGGTAAATGGACTGCATTTATATAGCGCTTTTATCCAAAGCGCTTTACATTTGCCTCATGGTGTCAACCATGCAAGGTAACAACCAGCTTGTCGGGAGCAGTTAGGGTTAGGTGTCTTGCTCAGGGACACCTCGACAATTAGCTAGGCGGAGCCGGGGATCGAACCAGCAACCTTCCGGTTGCCAGACAACCGCTCTACCCCCTGAGCTACTGTCGCCCCCTCTCTCTCTCCCCTCCTCACCAATGTGTCTCTCTGTCCCCCCTCCTCCCCCAATGTCTCTCTCCCTGCAGTGTGACGCTGTGGGCGTGCTGGAGAAGGAACACGACTACAGGGAGGAGCACTTTGACTTCCTCCAGTCTCACATCAGGAGGTTCTGCTTGAACTGTATCCTTCAGTGTCTCCTCCTCTCCTGCTGCCCTCTCTCCTCCTCTCCTGCTGCCCTCTCTCCTCGTTAGAGCAGAGAAGAATTAGAAAACAGCAATTAGAACTACAAAACCTATAGACATGACTGAGTCGAAGAAAGTACATATAGATAACCATTGGCATGGCAGTCATCCTCAGACATATTGCCATAGATCTTTAAAAGATAGTTTGAAATTGACCATAGCTTGTAAGGATTATACAGTAATTTAACTCCTCCCCTCCCCATGGGTCTGTGGTTAAAGCCATCCACCCTTAACTCCGCCCACCCAGACGGTGCTGGACTCATCTACACCTCGGTTAAAGAGGAGAAGAACCTGGACCTGCTCTATAAATACATCCTGCACAAGATCTACGACTTTCAGTTCTCTACCCCCGCCCTGGTGGTGGAGAAGGACGCCGTGTTCATGTGAGTTCAGTCATATATGCATATACTTATATACAAAAATATACTGTTATCTATTATATATGATCTATATCAGCTCCTGCAATATTCTCCACACACCAGCTAACCTTTGGACCAAGTTTGGGTTGAGACTGTGGAGCAAGGCTATATGTTATGTAATGTCTGTTTTTAAGTCATTTTCTGTTGTATTTTTTCCTATCTAGAGAACTTTTTAGTCACCTCTTCAAGTTCAACTTCCCAACATGTTAAGCAGTACTTCTTAATGTAAATAACCATAATCTTTTAGAAACTCATCTTAACTCATACACGACTCCTCCCTCTCTCAGTCCCGCTGGGTGGGACAATGAGAAGAAGATCGGGATTTTGCACGAGAACTTCACGACCGTTCGACCAGACGATCCCTTCGAAGACTTCATCGTCAAGCCTCCGGTTCGGAAGGTAGGAAAACACAAATGCTTTGGTGGAGGAGGTGGGGAGGGAGAGGTGGAAGAGGGTGGTGGAGAGGGGGTGGAGGTGGAGAGGAGAGAGTGGAGGAGGTGGAGAGGAGAGCCATGTTATCCATACCATACCCTGGCTATCCTTATATAACCTTGTTAGCCATACCGTATCTCCTAGCTAGTCTCACTATAGCCTTGTCTTCAATACTGTACCTGTACCTGTAAAAGAGCTGCTGTGTAAACACAAGCGTCTGTGGGTTTGGTGGTCTGTGCCAGCCTGTTGTTGATGACTCCCCTCCTTTTCCTCAGCTGGTCCACGACAAGGAGATAAACGCTGAAGATGAGCAGGTGTTCCTGATGAAGCAGCAGGTGTGTGATCCATCTCACTCTCCGCGACCTCATGGAAAACGTATTTCCAGGCTTTGTTCTCGACGAGGCAGGACTGTCGTTTTAATATGAACTGTTCTTTTCTGCAGTCTCTTCTAGCGAAACAACCAGCCACACCCACGAGAGGAGCCACTGTAAGTCTCATTACTCCCACCCAGAGTGTGTCTGTACGCTCGGACCCTGTGTGTCTGTACGCTCGGACCCTGTGTGTCTGTACGCTTGGACCCTGTGCGTCTGTACGCTTGGACCCTGTGCGTCTGTACGCTTGGACCCTGTGCGTCTGTACGCTCGGACCCTGTGCGTCTGTACGCTCGGACCCTGTGTGTCTGTACGCTCGGACCCTGTGCGTCTGTACGCTTGGACCCTGTGTGTCTGTACGCTCGGAACCTGTGTGTCTGTATGTTCGTAGCCTGTGTCTGCTTGGACCCTGTGTACACTCACACCCTGTGTATCTGTACCTGTATATCCTACAGGAGTCTCCGGGGCGGACCTCCTCTGCATCCCCTCGGCCTGCGGTTCGGTCCGGGCAGCCTAGCATCAACAGTGGATCCCCCATGACTAACGTTAAGAAGCCCGACCCCAACATGAAGGGTACGCTCTCTGGATCTGTGCTCTACACACCTTTTTTATGAATGACAAAACTCTCGGGTGTGTCTCTTTCTCTAAATGTTGTATAAGCTAATGGTCTCTGGGTGGGTTTGGACTGGGGTTCTGCTTCACCATCACCTTGTGGGCATTTAATCTGACTAAATGTTTTTATGTCGTTTGGATGGGATGCGTCTTTTGTCCTGTGAATCATTTTTCCCACGGGTGGAGTGGATCCAAGTTGAGATGGTACTTCATTAATCTCAGTTGGGAGGTTCGAGTGTCACAGTATCGACAGTTGAGTGTTAGGGTTGGAGGAGTAAGACAGTCATACCATATTACATTTAGTCAGTTAGCAGACGCTTTTATCCACTTACAAGTGTGCACAATAAAATGACTTATTTATTTTTGTATCCGTGAGGTTAACTTGGCTGAAAAACGATTGCCTTAAACACTAACTTTTGTCAGCGCTCCCTTGCCCTTGTCGTCATGGTTGCAGCTTGGCTGGGGGGGCGGGCATTCCTGCCTGCGGGGGGATTCTTGAGTTAAACCACGTTTAATTGTGGGGCCGCTACCCCGGGGCCACCGGTGGTCTACATTTGTGCTGCTGTAAGCACAGACGTAATGAAAATGTGCTGAATAGGGAGTTTGTGGATCATGCAGTTTATCCTCGGTGAAACGGGAGCCGAGTCGTGGGGGTGGAAGACGGTCCACTTAAGGTTCTGTGCTGAAACGGGCTGGGATCCACTCCCCTGCAGGCCCGCTGTTCTACAGTGGAACTGTGTCAGATTCACTTTATTAATCCTGAAGGAAGTTTGCTCAAGATGGAAAATAATAAAAGATCATAAAATATTAAGTAGAAACATAAACACAAACTAGGAATAAACACGGGAAATCTGAACAAATATGTATCTATACACAGCAGCTATGAAGTGGCAGTAAAGGAACGGTCACTGGGGTATTGCTAAATCATGCTCTGAGCGCTAAACATGAAACATTTCAAGCCTGGTATTTGGTGATCGTCCGTAAACGTCGACCTCCTGGAGCGTCTGGACTCGTGGGAAGCCCCTCTGCTCCCCCCCAGACTGGGCCCAGGGCCCAGGAATGGTTCTGGAACCCTCCACCACACAACGAGCGGCCAACAGGCTTAAAAATACACATACTTCTTTAAGTCATTTTTAACTCCTATTTGGCCGTTTAGCGCTGGTTTTACACACGAAGAATAAAGCCCTTTCTTCATTACTTTGGATTGTCCTTTTCAGTATCACAATGTGTTTTAGTAGTTTACCCATGCAAGGGTCTGGTCTTGGTATGTTGGTGTAAGGTATAAGTGTATTTTTCACAAACTAAATGTAAATAAAACAGATGTATGCATGCGTATCGCTTGTTACACCTAGCCATTTTTAAAATTGTAAGTGAAAGAATTTCCCTCAGGGGTTAATAGGAATTTGACTAAAGGAATGCTGTCTGTGATTTAGTGTGAAGAAGTGTTGCAAACCAAGCTGCTGTTGTGTCCATGGTGCAAAATGTTCCATGTTCCAATAGTCCATAGGCCAAACGGCTAGTGAATGTTCACATTTTACCAGCCATTCAATAGATTACCATTGTATTTGGCTGGCTCAAATCTACTAGCCCCTTGCATATTTTACCAGTGCTAAGTTTGTGCCCTGGTTGTGTCACTTGCTGTCCTGTAGGGGCCGCTGCCAACGAGGGAGTGCTGGCCAACTTCTTCAACAGCCTGCTGAGTAAAAAGACCGGATCCCCTGGGAGCCCCGGTGGGGGGGCTGCAGCCGCCGGGGCCGGAGTTCAGGGCTCTGCCAAAAAAACAGGTACAGCCTCTGCGACCTCTCACCTCCCTCCCTCCTCCCCCACTACTGCTCCACGGACAGCTCTGCATGCTCCTCTGGGATGGATGTCCACCAAGGTTCCTTACAGAAGGGGCAGGTTATGGAAATAGGCTGCAGCATCTTTGGAAGTAAATCAGGATAATGTAGTGTTCAGGGGCGTTTAACACCCAGCCGAAAGGCTCAGGGTTCGAACCCAATGTCTACAGTACAAACTGAAACAGCCCAGAGCTGGGTTGATCCTTGCCTTCTCCTGGCTGAAGTGTTGATGTAACTATGATGAGGTCATTAGTCGTTGTTGATGACATCACAGGGTAGCTCATGATACCGTAACCATGGTATCACCATACAAGGAGTCTGTGATACTCGATACATTGCAAGGCAATTCATTTACGATACATCACGGTGTCTGCAACTGAAGAAGATACAATACCCCTAAAAAAGCAAAAAGCAGGAATTATAAGTGACAATTTCAGTTTTCAGTGAACTTCAGTTCATCATCATCATCGAGGAGTCATGAAGTAGTGACCCACCCCTATTCACCACCATCTGTGTTGTGAAAGACAATTATCAATATAATCTGAAGTATGATCTGATCTGAATAATATGAATACCCGATGATTATTTACCATTAAATAGGTCTCATCTGTTTCATGAATTTATTGCCAATGTGGAGGAGATTCCCTCCATGTCAGTTTATGAGGCACATATGTTTTGGGGAGTGGGCGAGAGAGTTAGACTGGTTCTCTGGAGGTCTCTCTCTCTGAAGGGGCGATGACATCATTGTTCTAGTTGGACCTCTAGTCCCTGAGCGTGGAACATCTGGACAGACTGGGGGAAAGGCCTGTATCTGATCATCCATTAAATAACATGCAGCCTAGACCCATCCCACCCTCTCTGCACATTCTTCCCAGGCCTCTGCTAGCTTTTTGAACTAAACACAACAAAAAGGATGCTTTTGATGCTCCGCTGTATGAGTTTGCTGCCATCTAAAGGTTACATCAAAGGGGAGCCGTCAAGCTCAGCTATTTCCTAATACAAGAGTACTGCTTCATACACCTGTTGAGGAAAATCAACTCTTAAACATCCCCGGAAAAGTTAGATCTTTTCTTATTAGAAAATAGCTGAGCTTGACTGTTCTTCTTGGCACATTGTGGCAATGTATTGGTAGGTATCGACCACTAGATGGCAGCAAACTGGTTTGTAGTTGCTCCTTTAACTCTCCTAATTGTCCTGGTCTACACTGACACTTCCTATTGGCTCCAGCACTCACACAGATTAATATCCCTCCAAGACCCAGCCAATAGGAACATGCATGCCTTCACACCCTTCCCCTCATTGGTTTATTCGTCATCATGTATTTGTTGCATGCATGTCTAACCGACCTGCTTGGCTCTAGCATGGAGCCGCCTCAGCATCCCCAGCAGCATCATCAGCAGCACCCATCGCCACGACGACCGCCTCCGTTTCCGATGAGCAAGGCAGACGCTACAGGAGATTACTCTCTTGTCTCTCTCCTCTCCTTCCAAGGGCAGAAGCCGGGTTTGACTGACGTGCAGGCGGAGCTGGACAGGATGACCCGCAAGCCGGACGCCATGGTTACCGCCAACAACGTCCCGCCTCCCACGGAGAACCAGGCGTGAAGGCACACGCTCGGCCGCTGCATTTCCCCTCTGCATTAATACTCATGTAAACCATAGCAAAAACATGCTGCACACCACCAAATATTCCCTCCCCCATGTCACCACGTGGTGCTGTCATCAACATGAGCTTCAGATGCTATCCCATATCCTGGCAGAGGTGAGGTGAGAAGAGAGAGAGAGAGAGAGAGAGATGTTTACAGAGATGGAGAGATGTAGAGTGAGACAAATACAGAGAGGAGATGAGATGAATTGAAGGGAGAGAGAGATGGAGAGATTCTTAGTGTAGAGTGATGGTTTAAAGTTCTGTTGCCGCCTCCCTGAATAGTAATGATGTGATGCACAGGAGACCAGCCATTACTGGGACACCACGTCCTTACCCCCCCTTACCTGCCCCCTGCCTGCTTAAAGCCTGAAAACTACACCCTCCTTTAGTCTTGTGTTCACATGATGGAAGGAACCTGGATGGGTTGCGATTGGAAAGATTTAAACTTGAAATATATTCTCTGAGAAAAATGATCACGCGTGATTCCCAAGCATATGTAGAGGGGTAATTATTGGATATACCGATTGTATTTATACAAAGGTTCCCTGTTCTATTCCACTCACTCTAGCGCTTCAGGATCCTGGTAGGTCCTTCGTAACATGTTGAGATGACATACTGTACTATACTGTAGAGGAGAGATGGCACCTGTCTGTTCCCCACACCCAACCCCAAGGATCTGTAAATAACAGGCCACCCTGACCCAAACGTTGGCTTGACTTTGTATGAAATTGCAACTCTTGATCCAAATGATGAAGATGAGGTCTTTTTGACGACACAAGACTGTTGTTAGAATAGCAACTGAAGCGCTTCTCTTGGCTACAGGCGTGCGAGAGTGTGTCTGAATGTGTGTGTCTGAATGTGTGAGTGAGTTGGGGAAGTATCTTTTCTTAAGAGAACTCCTAAGTGCCTGGCCCACTGAGCAGGTGGTGTCCTAGTACAGGGGATGCACTGTAGCACCGCCGGCTTAAGGATTTCCCTTCCTTTCTTTCCATCAACTAATTTATTTCTTTTGCATTTATTTGTATGTATGTGTGGTAATAAGACTGTGGTCTCTTCTTTACAAATGAAGGTTCACGTTTTATGTTGCTCCTTTCAAGTCTGTGATGCAGTGATGTTTGCCTTTATACTCAACTGTAACGATAATGGGCTATTGGTTAGACTTGGTCTGCTATTGATTAGACTTAGTCTGCTATTGGTTAGACTTGGTCTGCTATTGATTAGACTTAGTCTGCTATTGGTTAGACTTGGTCTGCTATTGGTTAGACTTGGTCTGCTATTGGTTAGACTTGGTCTTTCATTGGTTAGACTTGGTCTTTCATTGGTTAGACTTCGTCTTTCATTGGTTTGACTTGGTCTTTCATTGGTTAGACTTGGTCTTTCATTGGTTAGACTTGGTCTGCTATTGATTAGACTTAGTCTGCTATTGGTTAGACTTGGTCTGCTATTGGTTAGACTTGGTCTGCTATTGGTTAGACTTGGTCTTTCATTGGTTAGACTTGGTCTTTCATTGGTTATACTTGGTCTGCTATTGGTTAGACTTGGTCTTTCATTGGTTAGATGACCCAAGCTTTAATGCAGGGTGTTCCCCCAGACAAACACTTAACACAGTTCTTATGCCACTTAGTTTGCGGCCAGAGCTAAGTGAAATTGATTTAGTGTGGTTGAACAAATGATGTGTTGCCCTTGAGATGTCTGCCGGTGGTGTGTCTCTGTGTGTCTAAACCGTCCGTCAAAACATTCCCATTCTCGACAGGAAGTAGATGAACAACTTCCTTCCTGTGGGAATCCTGTTTATCGTTGTTTTTTTTCTTGTCTCCCCTAGTGCCCCATTTTCTTTGTCCCCATCTTTTGCCAATAATGTACTTATATTCTATTGCTCTGGGCTTCTTGCTTAAGTGGTTAAGCAGCCTTGTCCTGAACTTCACTCCAACCCTTCAGTCCCCTTCAGATGCTCGACAACACAAATAAAGTGACAACTGATGCCTCTGCTGAGGCCCTGAAAGTCCTTCCCAGGGTTGTCTCCTTTAAGTACATATCTGTGTATATATTCATTATTGTCCTGTATCATATCAAATGATCTGTAATATCACAGTACATCCTCGTCATCCATTTTTTTTTAATTGACAATGCTAGGCCCTACTCCTCATGGTTTAGGGGGACATTAGTCCAAGACGTTCCTTCAGAACCTCTCAATAAACTGGACAAGGAACCACATGACTTGAAACACATGAATTGATTCATCCCCACATGATCAGAGGTTTTTTTGCATGGAGAAGCCATTCCAAACGTCTGTTGAGACACTTAACTCATGCCGCAGAGAGAACTTCACTTATTTGTCCATGTAGAACCGGTTCCAATGCTAGGCTTTCACAGATGGTTTTTCCGGTTTCAAGGAAGTTGGGTCGTGGCCTTGTGTATCTGCTTTTGTTTTTGTTTATTTTGCTGTGTAAGGGAATAACCACAAGACCTTGATTTAGTTTTCTCAGCCACATAACGCTATAAACACATCTGTACTGGTGTGATCTCACGTCAGGGGTTTCCAGGGTTTAAAAGCACATACAACACCTGTATTTACATACAACACCTGTATTTAAAAGCCCCAACACGCATGTATGCTCCCCTGCTTTGCCTTAGTATTAAATATACTATTTACTGCTCATTTACTGTTCATTTACTGTTTAAAATGTTGTGACGTGCCCCTAGTGGTCAACTGTTGGTCATATTGAGCTCTACACAAGCAACAGTGAGTAGTTTGTATAAATACGTGGTTTAAATACTTTCTTGTTTCAATTGAGGAAAAAAGACATGACTCCAGACTCGTTTGAATTTATGTTATTTAGCATTTATTTTTGTTTTCTTGGAAAACTACTCTATAAACCAAACACTATGTTTACCAGGTCCTTTGGAGGAGTTTCAAATTAGATTTGGGCCAACACCTTTGGTTGACCTGATACCATAAAGAGCTCTTCAACCATGCCTTAACCAGTATCTCATATGAACTGTAGTTATACTGT